>JAUZND010002245.1:0-12978 GCA_034780555.1 Coelogynopora nodosa
GATTTACCTGGAAATCATTGTGTCTATCAATTTGATCTATACTCTATCGTAAAAACCGCATGGAGAGTTCTTATTATATTATTTTTCATTGGGTATTTTGTTATAGCTAGATGTTTTATTAAAACAATTAATGACTTCTCTCTTAGACTTTAAAGAAGACTTATAAAAAGGAACACTGTATATCTAACTCTTTCCTGTTCCAAAGTTAAAAATTCTAAAAGTACAGTTATTCTTAGTTCCTCTCTACTAGTTAGTATAGGCCTACTGTGCTTTTACAGTCAAAAGATGCATGGTTACTTATTTGTTGAGTAAGATCAATAAGTGAAAGCAACCAATGTCCTAACCAATTTGTATAATATAAATTATAAAACCTCTTGAACATATTTTATGTATTGGTTTTTTATTTGTACGTTTTACCCTTTGCAACATATATTATACATCTAAATCAATTAACTAAATATCATGTGCTGCTTTCTGATTATGTTAACGAAACTAGTTTGTAACTTATTGAGCACACCCACATCGGTCATTGTATACATTTGACACGAAATTCTCTTTTTCAGTGAACTTTTACATTAGCTGATTTTGTGGTGTTTTGTTCTTCATCGGTTCTGTTTTATTGCGGCAAGGAAATAAAGTCTAGCCATATATTGATCTAACTCCCCCACCTTCATTTTTTCACTCGCTCACGCACTACGTACAAGTTGTTTAAAGGTTTCCCCGAGATTGAACTGCCTAAATTTATATGGCAGTGTGCCAACCGAAAAATTGGTTGTTTCTCTTTTCCCGTTTGATAAATTTTTATATTGGTCGATCGTAATCTCCTTAATGTTTACTAGCTATGAAAGAATTAATTTATTTGTGTATAATCTAGGCAGAAATTATTTTAACATTTTAATTTTTATTAATTTAGATATCTACTTTGCTGAGTTCAACGATTTTTTTCAGTTTAAATGACTATAAATAGCATTAACTGCTGTTGGCATTCGGCTTTAGAGTCTACGGCATCAGCCATTCGGCGTAAAATCGAAAGTAATAATTGAATCGATAGTGTATTCCCAATGCGATGATCATGACTTCAATTGTAATGCTACTACATAGTATGTGTTTTTCGTATTCAAATTTGCATAAATTCAACTCAGTTGAACTTGTTTCTTCTATATTAGGCTATTCGTATTCGATATTATATATATTTATAGATGAAGTAACCTTGCTAAAAGGCTAGTATTAGCTTGTGTCCTTTTGTAAGATATGCGCTACGTCTATTTCGGTCGTGTACTACGTTCATCTGTAACTCAATTGTCTTTCTAAACATCTTATAATATTACTTTCGGTATAAATTTATCAAGCAATCTTACATTTTGATTAGGATATTTTATTTTGAATAAAAGGTCACATTTTATATATGGTGCATATTGTTTCTTGAAATGTAAGTGTAATATTATGTTGCTTGTTTTTTTAAATGATGTAGATTATTTTGTATCTGTAATCATGTATATATCATTAAACGACCATTTAATTAGATATATCGTCGTTCAATGTTTTGGTTATTTGTTTGGGGACATTTTTGTTTTGCATTTCTATATCATTTAAACCATTTTTAAAGACTGAATAAGGTTTAAATTATTTACATCCATTATGTTATATATTATATAAAGAACAAAAAATCTGCAGAAATAATATTCATAATTATTTTAAATATTTTTTTTAATATTTAAAAATGATAACTTAGATGAAATCCATAGTGTCAAAACAAAAATTTATCAGATGAAATTTATTGAATACTGTATCATGTTATATCATGTAATACTATAAATTATATAGTTACTATATATTGATATAAATAATTGTTAAATAAATTACTTTAAGTATATATTTTTTATGGTATGCAGTGATTTTATAACAATAGAAATGTTTAATCAATTCCAAAAATTATATTAATTTATTAAAAAGGTATTCAAACGTTATATTACATGAATATCTATGGAATTCTGAAATAAAAATTGGAGGGTAAACTATTTTGACCGGATCTATCTCATTCCGTGAGACACTCATAGTGTACATTGATCCCCACGAACAGGCCGACTCAACTGGTGGTCCGACATGGGCTGCCTCCAACGCTTGCTGCCCCTGGCAACCTCGGGGGACGGCAACTGCCTCCTCCACGCGGCCTCCCTGGGCATGTGGGGCGTGCACGACCGGCTGCTCATCCTGCGTCACACCCTCCACCACCGGCTGCTCCGCGATGAGGGCCCCATCTACCGCCGTTGGCGCTGGCAGGCTGCCGCCGAGCATCGGGAACAGGGCTTCCAACTGTCCGACTCGGAGTGGCGACAGGAGTGGGCGGCGGTTCTAGGGCTCAGTTCCATATCGCCTAAGAATTCACCGGTTAAACCGCGGCCATGTTGCTCCAGGACCGAGTGAGTCACTAGCGCTGGTTTAGCCATGTCTATGCATTGATGTAGAGTTTATATCAGTGTGTCTATGCATTGATGTAGAGTATATTGTATATATCAGTGTGTAGCATTGATGTAGAGTTTTTGTATTAGTGTGTCTATGCATTGATGTAGAGTATATATATCAGTGTGTCTATTCATTGATGTAGAGTTTATATCAGTGTGTCTATGCATTGATGTAGAGTATATAAATCAGTGTGTCTATTCATTGATGTAGAGTTTATATCAGTGTGTCTATGCATTGATTTGAGTATATATTAGTGTGTCTATGCATTGATGTAGAGTATATATATCAGTGTGTCTATGCATTTATGTAGAGTTTATATCATTTGTGTCTGCATTGATTTGAGTATATATCAGTGTGGCTATGCATTGATGTACAGTTAATATCAGTGTGTCTATGCATTGATGTAGAGTTTATATCAGTGTGTCTATGCATTGATGTAGACTTTTTGTATTAGTGTGTCTATGCATTGATGTAGAGTTTATATCAGTGCGTCTATGCATTGATTTGAGTATATATCAGTGTGTCTATGCATTGATGTAGAGTTTATATCAGTGCGTCTATCCATTGATTTGAGTATATATATTAGTGTGTCTATGCATTGATGTAGAGTTTATATCAGTGTGTCTATGCATTGATGTAGAGTTTTTATCAGTGTGTCTATGCATTGATGTAGAGTTTATATCAGTGTGTCTATGCATTGATTTGAGTATATATCAGTGTGTCTATGCATTGATGTAGAGTTTATATCAGTGTGTCTATCCATTGATTTGAGTATATATTAGTGTGTCTATGTATTGATGTAGAGTTTATATCAGTGTGTCTATCCATTGATTTGAGTATATATTAGTGTGTCTATGCATTGATGTAGAGTTTATATCAGTGTGTCTATGCATTGATGTAGAGTATTATATATATTTTTTTTTATAAATAATTATTATATAATATATTATTATTTACTGACTATTTTAGCACATTTTTTACTAACAATTTTAGTCGTCTGTATCGTCTTATTTAGGCCGTTAAAGGACCATAAAATAGCCCTAATGTAAAGAAGAGGATGCTTTAAATATATATAAGGATTATTAGTTGTCATTTTAGTGAATATAATCTTTAATTATGTTTTTATTTGTATTTTTAATTTTTTATCGAAGTCATTTTGTTGTTATTTAAAACATATAAGCAATTATACACAGTCAGTCGTATTTCATATTCCTCCACAAATTTCTGTCGATTTCTAGATTAGGCCTATTCCTCTCGGTTTTTCCCCCGTTGGTCTTGTCATTTCATAGGTTCTAATTTGAATTAATTATAATCATAACAAATTTTAATATTTGGGTTTTTGAATAACTTATAATGTGAAGTGAAATAATTTGGGGTTGTGAAAGTCCCATATTGACAAAAATAAGAATATTAATTAGCGAGTTTTTGTTAAATTTATTTATACATGTCTGGAAAACCATTTTATATGGTCTCTCAATTTGTATTTTTTAGGCTATATTCCGCAGTTTTGACTGATCATTAGGATAAACTTTCACAAATTCTATTGTATATTAATTAATATATTATTTTTCATTTTTAAGTCATTTAAATCTTGAACTTTATTTCGAACTAAAGCTTTGATCTGTACATTTTGATTTGAACATTACAAACTACTAATCTGTATTTTATTTGTGACGATGCTGTGAAATAAAACCCGAAGAATTAAAAATCTGGGAAGCCTGTCTTCAAATTCTGGGAAACCTGATCAAATCGGTATTTTTGTTATGAACCATGTAATAAAAAGTTTCATATTTTAATTTTTGTTAATTGTGTACAGTTATCAAAATATAGTGTTCTTAATTCCATCACTTTTCTGACTTAGTTCCTTTCATTGAATTTTCAATACTCACAAACATTGCCTTAAGTTACTTTCATCAGTCAAAATACGGCAAATATATACAATTAAGGTAAGCTCAATGTTATATTATCACTTTCATGAGCTTAACAAAATATATTTATTATTATTTGTATTATACAGTTTTTAGCAAATATAACAATTTTATTTCGAAATTCATGAAGTTAACGAAATTTTGCTAATTGATTAACAATGAGCTGATAAGCACGAACAGTATTAATTAATTTAATAGTTTTGAACTATATATGGATACCCATAGTATTATAGACAGCCATTAATTACTTAATATACCGTGTAGCTGCATCTTATCATCAGCTTTGTCACCATCTCCGACCGTTAATTTTTCTTTTTACATACAGTACATTATGCCTGTGATGCAATTGTATACATTTTTTTTCTGACATATTTCATTAGGCAGTTAAAAATATTATATTTTCCCAAATTGTTTTTCGACAGACAGACAACAAATATTCTATAAAGAGGCTGCAATGAGGGCCATGACAATATCTCAATTTTCAAAATATAGATTCCAATTAATTGACGAAAATTGAAACTAAAGCGCTCTGTGGATACTAATAAACCAATTTACCGATTTTAACATAATTGGATGTCGTTTATACGGAGTTCGGTGTTATGAGGGAAATGTACGTCTGTATTATGCAGAACGCTCCATAAATAAATATATATACGGCGAACTTCACAGGATTGCTATTCTCATTTAGTTTATCTACTAATATGGTTAATGTTTAATACTAACTGTTCACTATACATTTATTTTCAAAATCAATATTAAAAATTATTCCGAACACATACTTATCGCCGTTAATATAACATGCATGCGGTATCTACAGAGAATTGGGCATGATCGGTACTATATTTGGACTGGTATCTGCAGGCCATCGTTTATTACTAAATTCCGTAGTTTCTAGGTACCCTAGTTAGCGTAGTATTCTCTTAATCTTCTGCACCAGTTGATCTAGTATACCTCTGTGTATTGAAAGTCTATCTCTATAGTGTGTTTCAACTACCATCAAACAGCTTTGGAATACCTAACTATAGCAAAGTATGTAGGTATACTCCTTATGCGGTATTGATTTTTGAGTATTTATTAATTCAATTGAATTTTAAGCTGTTTTTAACCTTGATTACATTCTTTCTTCTTATTTATAGCTTATTGTGATATCTTCCAAACTAATTAAAGTATATGTCTTTTTAAATCATTTAATAAAAAAATTCATTTAACCGCCAAGTAATGACAAATAAAAAAAAATCCACAAATAACGACTGCGTCGCAAACTGGATATCAAAACTAAAAGGATAGAAAGCCCTCCTACATTCAGATAAATATCAATGTGTTGTGAAAAAATTATAAATTAATAAATAAATAATAAAAAAAGTAAAACAAATAATAATTTTTGCAATCATTTGATTTGTTGGATTGCACTAAAAAACAATTTTATTAAAAATTTTGATCGGTTATAGGCATTTTTCGGTTAACAATTTCAACCTGTTAATATGTATCTTCATTTTCGCTGGGCCCTATTCGTTCGAAGTAAAAACATATTCTAACTTTGTCCGGAAGATCGAGAATTATATATATTTTTCAAAGGCCTATAAACCTCTAATTTTTTTTAAAACTTATTGAAACATCTTGAAAATTCAAAACAAAATTTCATCGAATTTTTTTTTATATTATTATTATATATAATGTTTTATTAGTGCCAGTGATTGTATATATATATAACCAATGGTACAATTCATTCATATCATTTTAGACACTCATCCATTTCTATTATGTTCAGCTTAAATTCTTTGGTTTATAATTATCACTTATAATGATTTCCTGTTATCTAACTACAACTTTTACCACATATTATCTTCTATAAATTCTAATAGTATACTTACATGAGTATCACTTCTTAAATACACTTTGAATTTTATATCAGAAACATTACCGTTATTTCAAGGTTTGTGAGAGTATTAGAAATTAAGAAGACCTTAGATTTCTATAATAAAATTTTAATTCTTGACAAAGTCCTTAACATTTATTTCACTATATATTTCGGTTTTTCAAATAAAAATTACGATAACTTTTACGATTAACTTAAAATTGCGATTAACTTTTTAATTAGTATATTAATCTTGAACATTTTATTTAGTTAATCCTTTGTTTTATTTTAAGTTGATCTATTTTTGTTTTTATCCACACTCCCTTAATTGAAATTGTTGCATTTAGTTTTGCCACATCTCCACAACCTCTGTCCTGCCTCTGTTACAGCATGATAAAGCGACCAACCGGGCTACAGGGCGCCCTCAAAGTGGACCCCCCCTGGAGCCCGACAGCTCCTCCGCAGGATAGCAAGCATCCCTCCACCCCAACCAACATCGCCACCGCTTCCCCAACCATCAGCAAGAAGACCACCGCCATCAGCATGACCGCCTCCTCGCCTTCTTCATCAGCCAGCCCCGCAGCCACTCCCCTGGCAGAGGACACGACACCGCCGCAGCAGGCGGCTCCCTCCAAGTCGCCACTGCCGCCGTTAGACATCGCCGTCACCTCGGGCACTACAGGGGGCGGCACCTCTGAGATCTATGAGTCGTTAGAGCAGATTCATATATTTGTGCTAGCACAGGTTGGTAGACTTGTTGACCACCGCCACTAGAGTTTAATATGGGTGGTATTAGATTCGCGAATTGGAGATAATGTGGCTAGAATCGGTCTCTTTAAGGAAGATGATGTTTATGACGTAATGTACCTTTCAAGGCATTGTCAATTGAAGATGGTCATCAAAATTCCACACACTGAAATCCCCTTATAATTTAACTATGCAATTTTAACTAGTTGGTTCTCTTTCCTTAAGAAACTGTGCAACATTTAAAGTCGGGGGGTATTACAACAACAACAACCAGAGATGATGTGATGTAAATAGATCCTCTAACTATTTCTGTATCAAAAATAAAATATATTTTGTCTACGGAATTATATTCCGAAATCGATGTTATATAATATGAATATCAACCTTTTTTTCCACTTACACTGTCTGGGACATAGTTGTGAAATGTATAATTAATTAGATAAACTATTGGATTTCTGTGCACTATGCATAATGGTGAAAACCATAGAGTAATAATACGCTATGGTGAAAACTATCAGTTTTTCTGTCAAGTTACCATGCAGGAAAAAATGTGTCTAAATAAAGGATTCACACCTTTCTATTTTCAACAATTTTCTAATAATTAAAAATGTCTGAAATATAATTAACTCTATAGATTTATTCCGATTCTAAAATAAATACAATATTTATTTTTCTTCTTTGTGACAACTTTGATCTAAAAAGAAGACTGTCTAGGAATATTGATTTTACTTCAATAAATGGTGGTTTTGTATGTTGAATGTGTGTGACAAGTACATGCGATATATGTTATCTAAATGCGCACATACATTTATTGCGCCATTATAACGTAATAACCGAGTTATCTAAGTGTGCTATTTATTAGACTATCATCAAGTTGAAACCATTTTACACTATTTTTTTAAATCTATTAACTGAAATGCCTTTACAAAATACCACAGTTATTATGTTATATATTTCTAAGCTAAACTTAACAAGACTATGATGGTTTTAAATTTAATTTTGTACAGTCTCTTATGTGAATGACTAATATTCAGTAATTTTCATTAACTTTATTATAATAAGAATTACTGCCTAGTCTTGTCTCAAAATAACGTTCATTGTTCACTTTGTTACGCTGTGTTCACTTTGAACACACAGATCAGACTAAAGTGAAACTCTGTGTTTGACGTAGATTTAATATAATTATGTATAACATACGTAACCAGCTAAGTTAACGTAACAAAGTGGAATGTTATTTTGAGATGGAACCCGTACGGAAAAAACGTAAGGAATCCTAACCGGGACAAGAACTTGTTCTCTCTAATTCAGGTGATACGGCGGCCAATCGTTGTGGTAGCGGATCGAATGCTGCGGGACGTCAATGGTAACCCGGTGCAGGCGATCATGATTGGTGGAATCTATCTGCCTCTCTTGGAACGGGAGGAACTCTGTCATAAAGATCCGCTTATCTTCACTTATGTCAATTCACACTTTTCTGCACTTGTTCCCGTACAGCAGGTAGTCTGCAGTGCTAATTTCTGCTCTCTGTCGTATTTTTAAAATTTAATTTTCTATCATTTATTTTTGTTTTGTTTCTCTGTATATTTTAGCCTAGAGATAAAGAGGGCCTTCTCCCGTTGGCTATTCCCCTGGTTGATCCCGAATCTTTTCACCTACTTCCAATTCATTTTGCTGTTGACCCTGGGGACACCTGGAAATGGGGCAAGGATGATGATGATCAGAAAAAGGTGGGGCATATATTGTTCGTTTATCTCTTTGGAAATCAATTCAAATTATTAATTTTATGGTAAATTTTTACCTAGTCAGTAATTAAGCATCTAACTAAGACACTTCGTATTATATCATGACTATTAATACAGTTTCTGAATTACAATGGTAAGTATTTTATTGCATTGATTCGTTTCAGTTGAAATTGTAGTTTTATTGTGTTTCCATATTTTGTTGAACTGTTTTTTTTTATAACGAAATGATTATGATATTACAGAAAGATTGTTTGCGGTCATAGTATATCGGAAAATAAAAGTCATTTAATTTTTGTCATTCTGTAATTATTATTTTTTAGGAAATAAAAATTTGCCCACTGCAAGGATATTCTAATAATTTTGTTATTTAATTGCAACTTGAACTTTCTAATGTATTTTATATAGTTATATAAACTTCTATTTTGTTTAAATGCCTTTCCGTTTTAATTTCAATACATCTTTAGGTCCTATAATTTTATTTAAACATACTCCTAGAAAAGTGAGGCAAAAGTGCAGGAATCCTGACAAAAGTAAAACAACAGACCTTTACATTTGGTGCTAGACTGACACTCCCCCTACCTCAGTGTAAGCTCGCACGACTTTACCATTGGGTGTGTAACAGGTGAGAAAGCTCAAGTTGGACGAGGAGGATCATCGTCTCCTGTTGGACCGCTACCTGCACTGCACCAAGTTCCCGCTGCACGGCGGCTCCTGCTCCTCTCTGGGCGAGTCGATGGGCTCGAGCAGCTCCTACGAGGACGGCGATGAGAAGGCCTCGACCAGCTCTCTGGCCCCGCCCAAGCACACCAGCAAGTCTTCTGTCGCCAACAAGGTGGGTTCTCATTGATTGGTCTGTCAGCTACGCCTTCCATATAAATGGTTCCTTGGCCATTGAATCAAGATCTATTTCATAATGGGGTTCTTCAATCGGTTTTTTTTTTTTGTTAGTTAAATATATCGAAATTTAAAAATCGATTATGACAATAAAAATGTAATCATGTTAATGTTACTATCATGTTATATCACCGTGAATAACCCCAAAAAAATCAAATAATTTTGTTTCCAATGGTTTTCTTGTTTTTTCTTGTGGAAGCCAAAATATTCATCACCCTTCATCTTAGATCAATGTTCTTCTAAGACTCATCTGTCATACTTTTATACATAGGCCTTCATTTTTTGCATACCTATAGTATTTTCTGATGGTGTAAATTTGAAACTATATCATTTTAATATATACGAAAGCCATTATTAAATACATTTACATAAATGTAATTATTTAATTATACATAACAGTTCAATTCGATAATATTAATTTATTATTGTATCGTCAATAAAATAATAATTTAGAACAAACAAAATATTATTTGAAATATCGTAACTACACAACTGATTAATCTAATGTTTAATTGTTAAACTTTTGCGTCTATGCTTTTTATTTTATATCATCTTTTTAAAATCATTTAATTTTCAAACTGTATGATCAAACTCATATAAGTATAACTAATAATTAAAGTTTTATTTCATAAAATAAATAATAAAAAACGATTAAGATCTTATTTGAAAAGAGACAACATACTCTAAACCGCTCTCCTGAAAGCGTACAGGACTACAAACAATAGTTTACTTATACATTAACCAATACTGGTAATGCATAAAACTTTTATTTATTCATTTACAACTTCATTTAGTAAACGAAAATATTTGCTGTGCTACAATTTCTGTGAAAAAAAACTATAATATTGTGTCATATCCGCGGTTATAAACTTCATAAATGTTTCATTTTCGTAATTAAATGCCTTACCTCACATATACGAACACATACAATACACTGTGCGCGCGGAGTCTGTGACTGCAACTGTCATACAATGCCCCCTTCCCCAATGCCACCCCATCCCCCCTTCCCCGTTATCAGATGGGCAGTCTGGGCCGGAACATCGGCAAACAGCTGAAGAAGGCGATCCGCCGGAGCGGTGACACGAGTCGGGAGCGTCGACGCAGCATCTCGGGGCTCAACACACAGTGCACCAGTCACGCGCTCACCTGGGACAAGCTGGGCGACAAGGAGCACATCTTTGCCGCGCAGATCAGGGCCAATCCACCGCCCCGTTTCACCGAGATGATCGGTCAGTCTCGTACATGTCTTCCTATAATTAATGTATTATGAGTTCGTTGGAATCTTGGAAGTAATAGAAAAACTCTTGATAATTCAAATATTTAATAACGGTTATACTGCACTGTAAAGTTAACCGAAAATATTATTATTAATATATTTTAAAGTTTTACTTCTCTTTCAAATATTGTTATTTGTTAAGTTAGTTTTGAATGAATTTGGTTTATTAAGCTCCTATTCGGATCCAAATTGGTTCGATTTTATCAGAAGATTATAATTTATTAAAAGTTTTGTCACATCTTAATATAACCTAAAATCATTTCCTGTTGGGTTGACTGAATATTGGCCAGATTCTTTGATCGATGTTTAGTTACGGATGTGGTTAGGAAAAAAAGGGTGAAACAAAACTAACTTAATAAGTAAGTTCAGAGCCAGTACAAACAGCAGAGACAGAGCCCTACCGGTTTCAAACTATTCAATATGTTTATTATTAATTTTTACTTTGTGTTATTAGTAATTGATTTTTATTTAAATAAACTAATATAAACTAAATTTTCATAAAGATAAAACTCTACACCTTTTTTTAATGTTGGTTCTTTATACAGCTACTATACAGTATAATGTAAACTACTCTAATTTGAGAATTTTATAATTTGTAAAGTTTGTCTAACTACCACAAAGATTTGCATATTATCAATCATTTATTATCTACCAATCAATAGATCAATTATGCACATCTACGTTTTAGTAATTAATCTTTTGAATTCAAAAGTTGATGGAATGGTTAGATTGAGGTAACAATCGATCGATTACATTATGATGATCGAATGAGATTAAATTTTATTTCTATGAGCAAACATCACCAAACTTTTCAACAGTTCTTTAGCACAAACGATATACTATTATATTAAGCGGCCTTTTATTTCAGCTACTAAGTAATTACTTGTATAGACTAATCAATAACACCCGCTATACTAATGTTTTGTACTCATTATTTATTATCAATAACATAATATTGTAAATACAATAGTAAGCTATTCAGATTTAAATGTTATATTAACGTCATTTGTGAAATTCGGCACTACGCGTAATATAAGGTGAATCATTAGTCGATATCCAAAAATAAATATATAGTTATATAATCTCTTATTTTTGAAGATTCACTTCATGGTTATAATATTTATAGCGTATTATGCTAACAAATCAAATTTATTTATGTTTGGGTGCATTACAGCAAATAGATAAGATATATATACACTTATTTACATATTATAAAATTGTCATTCCGTGCGTACAAAAGCAATAAAATATCAAGTTTAGGACAATATTGAGGACATCTAGGAGGGACAGTGCCAACTATGTGTAGCTTCATTTTACATAAGTAACTTCCTTCTGTTTTGCCTAATTACAATACAATTCAGTATGACATGCACAAGTTGTGACATACCAAGTTGATGAAATAAAACTAGTTTGATCCAAAACTATGCTTAACACAACAAACAAAACGCCGCCACTTCTATAAATAGCATCCTTCTTATAATAAAATAGAACAAGCAAGGGGTTATAACAAATGTTGTCACACGTCATTCCTTCATAACTTCATAAGCTTTAGCGTAAACATAGTTCAATTAAGCTGACAGTTTCAAACGAGTGAAATAAATCCATTATTAAGATTTTCAGAAATATATTCAAAAAATGGTTGTTGTAATAGTCCTGACCCTTTTTTGTGGCACGACTCTTTGAGGGAAAGAATTACCTATGGGTTTAATCACTTCATTATTTTAGGACAGTTAAGAACTGGTCATGTGGTTTGTGTCTATATTATGTCATCAATTGATCTTCTATTCCTAAAAAACTACTTTTCCAGGGTTGTCCAATATCGTTGTGTCTATATCACGTAAACCAACTATAAAACCCATATTCCAATTATACACAAAACAACATTGGGTGAGGTTATGTTTGGTTAGTGTTAGGTATTTCTCACTAAATCTGCGCAAGATTTTAACACCGGCTTAACACCGTGTTAACACCGACTTAAAACTTTTATTTTTATTTGTTTGTAAATAAAGCGAAAATTCCATTTAGAATAATAATTATTAGTTATAACTTAAGTGAATGTTAATATGTTATATA
>JAUZND010002246.1:0-12976 GCA_034780555.1 Coelogynopora nodosa
TATTACGTCAGGAGAGTGAAAAGGAGAGGCCAGGCATATCGACAGTGGACGGCAATGTCGAGAACCCCTTTCCTACACATCTTAGAACACCAAAATACGTTGAATAGATATATTATTTAGATATACTATTAAATTTAAATATTTAAACAATTGATTATGTTAAATATTATGTAACGAAGTATAATTAATTTTTTTTAAATCATACTTAATTATTTTTCATTTCAAATAAACTAATACTAACTAACTAATCGGTCTGCAACCGTAAATCCTTCAATAGTTGTTCATGTCTATAGCTGCGCTGGAATATATCAATTAAACAAAAACTTCTCTGTTCAATGTACAATGTCTGTCACCAATTCTAATTACGTTATCGTTTTTACTATTCCTATCTATTTTGATCAAAAATCAAGCATGGATCAAGGGGATCGCTGTATCTGATATGTTGGAAAATGTTAAGTGTTTTATTGTTTGGTATAACATACTATGTTTCTGTCAGATTGTGAAAAAAGTAATACATTTATTTTTATTAAATGCACCAACAGAAAATAATACGTGTAACACATGCAAAAAACGGAATCAAATAAATTAGCCAAACTGACAGCAATGTATTAATGACATTATTAAATAATATATATATATATAATAAATAATATAATATAATAATAATAATAATAATATATAATATATAAATATCATAATTTGCTTAGTACAATATTTTCATTGAAATTATGCGGTTTATATCTCATTGCCCACCATTTACAGTATAACGTTATTATAGTTTGATTGTAATGATTTTGAAAAATGTATGTGTTTGATAAAAAAAATTAAATTCACATTATACGTTCCAATTAAGTTATGTTTTTATTTTGATCACCTCCCTTGCTTTAACAAAAAAAATTGTACACCTTCCCAACTTGAATATGTGGATGAATATGCTGAAAAAGTTGTATACGTGATAATTGTAAAACTGAAATTTTATTAATTTACCTCAAACTAAAAAAATTCAATTTCTACACATCTTTAAATTATTACTATAGATTTCATCAGTGAATATATATCAGTGTTAAGCAAAGCAGTGCAAGACGTAATACCATATTAAATAGCATAGAAACAGTGAGCTCCTATAAATGCTTTGAACATAACGTTACATCTAGTTGGTGATGTTTATTACATTTACCAACCAGTTTGGGAGAAGTTTAGAGGTGCGTTTAAAATGTATAAATAATGAGTTCTAATTCGTTAACCTTATACAGCTCCAAACCCTCAACAAAGTGGTCCAATTGTTCAGTGAGTCAGATGAAACGGAATCTTGCGAGAGGATTTGCAGTATGCCTCAACGACAAACCTCACCTGAGCTCAATCATCACTCCTCAATGTGGAAATGGATTGGTTGAATCAGGGGAAGATTGTGATCCAGGAGTGGTAAGTAACAGTTGGCAATCATTAACAAATTACTTTATATACATGTATTGCAAACTGATGGGTCCACCAACGACAACATTTAACTAATTAAAAGCTAGAAAGATGTGCCAAAAAATGATAGACATTTTACCAACATTGACTAATATATTCGATATATTATTTGCTGTAATGTAACCATGAATTTGTATTATTTACTTGAGAAACCATTAACATCCAACTATTGTGAGCAGACCTGTTTGCGATATTCGAGTCCACTCCAAACTAAACCAAATTAGTGAAAGCTGATAATGTATGATATTATAACAGGCTAATTATATACAAGTTAGCTATATTGAACACCATGCTCAAACATACCATTTGTAAGTGAAACGATTCAGTGTTGTGTTACTCCGAAGATTAACCTTATGACCTTATGATTACATAGACGCCAACAAAATAGAATGCTCTGAGTTGCGCCATATATTTATTCCATTCTCTCACGCGAGTATCCTTAAATAATATTATTAATAAGACCCTTAATTAAAATGTAACACAAATTATCTCCTATAGAATATATGCTAGAATGCATCGACTATGATGCATTATTCATATTGTCACTCTCATGCAAGCAATTGCATGTGATGGATGTTAGATAAATGACATCGTTCATTTATACATTGAATTTTAAATGTATTATTCAATATCACCTTATTATATACAGCTATCACATTTCTATTGTATTCATAACAAACTCATGACGATATTTTGCATAAAATTATATAACATAGGATGAGCTATACCCTCTTCTACTTTGTTTTATGTCATATATCGTAAATGCACCGGAAAGACATAATAGACTTAATATCATAATTTTGAAACATGCAACTTATAGATATTACATTAAAATAAGAGTTGTATTTTACGTATAACATACTATCTATTATACAAAATGTTTATTAATATTCGATTATACAGAATGTTATGCTTTGTACAGAACATATTGATATGATACAGTTATCAATAATCACACCTCAATAATCACACCTGATGCCCATAAATACAGATTTAACTGGTTACCATGCGTATAGTATCCATTTTTTAATAATGTAACAATGACGTGTATATTTTGTTAGTTACTTGTGTCATTTTATTTTAATATATATCTATATATACTGTACTATTTATTATATATATTGTATATATAATAATATGGCAATAAACGCATATATGATATTTCCTTCAAATGCTTTTGCTGTTAAGTTGATTTACAAAAGCATAACCCCAAAAGGGTTAATTAGTGTAAGTTGATTTATAAATTGATTTATTTATTTATTGATTTATTGATTTATTAAATTGTTTTATACGCTCCACTTTTCCTTTGTAAACGCTACATTCGCAAATTTCCGTATAAACTTACATTGAATGTATAGTTTCTAAAATGCTAATAATACAATAATTTCATATCAACGAGTGTATCACCGAATTAATTACACATTTTGTTATAAATGTCACTACTGTAAAACAGGAAGTCATATTTTGAAAGTATAACATTACATAAAAATGATATTTATAACTATAATTTTTAAAGTACAACTGATTTGAACTATGTAATATTGATATCTATACGTATATTATGGGATCAAGTTATTTGTTTATACACTTGTTTCTTTAGTGTTATCAAGTATTATCTCGTATGTGCTTCGTAAATTTTCATTAATTATATGTATTACGTAATTCGAATTTACGTTCATCATTTAATGGAGAAAGAAAATCGTTGACTTCTCCTATTTTATCAGCTTGGTTTATCTTTTGCTTTTCCATTGGTCTCTCAAATTGTTTTATTGTAGAAAATGTGTAGTATTTCTAACTTGAACGTTGTCTTAGGATAAGATCAAAATATCGATTAATTTGTATCAAATGACGTATTATTTAGCTGTCAACGTTTCACAAGTGTTGCAACGCTGACACATGTCGCTTCTTGACCGGAGCTGTTTGCGCCTCTGGACAGTGTTGTGATCCCAACAGCTGTGAGTTTCGTACAACTGGAACCCAGTGTGGTGGACTGAGAGACGATTGCGATCTGCCCGAGTACTGCAATGGAACCTCAGAACACTGTCCGGAAGATGTTCGGAAAGCGGATGGTGCTACGTGTGATAAAGAAAAAGTGAGTTTTGTTATACGTGTATTTAGAAGTATATGTAGGTATACAAACATTTGTAATTTGAATACAATATATATATATAACATAATTATATTACATATATATATTAAATATTTACATTTGGGCCACGTACAAGTTCACAAAATGTTATTCACCCTTATAAACCATTAACATTTAATTTTTAGTATTTTTGTGATATTTTATTTCTCATATCTATATTATAGCGCTATAGCATTCAAATATATTGTATATATTTTGATCACATTTTATTATCATTTTAAATTTTATTGAAATGGTATGCATTTCTTAATGAATCCACATCTATTACAATATTAGTACTAATACATCAAAATTGCTATACAATGAAATTGGCACATTTGTGTGATTTTTTACATTAAAAACTTTTTTGTCTAATGATAAACACTATAACAAGTGGATAGATCGCACTGACCATTTAGTCAAGTAATAAAAGCGCTTCTTTACAAAAGACATATCTTATCATCCTATACCGTATAAATTCCGGCTAATTCATAATCATCGACCGGCGATAATTTTGATAACTGTAAACATTAAATCATATTTTAGTAAGAGTATAATATACAACTATTGTAGTACTTTGAACAGTATATTTCTAAACATGTTTTTAGTAAAGTCATGTGATCAATAAAGCATAATATTTAAGCATAACCTAATATGTTTCCGCATTCCAGGCGTATTGTTATAACGGTTCTTGCGGTTCGGTCAACAAACTCTGCGCTGATATGTTTGGTAGCACAACTAAAGAGGCCAATTCTTTGTGTTTCTCTCAAAATACCCGAGGAACAGCACTTTATGGATATTGCAATTATGTAATTGTTAATCAAAGTGAATCAGGTTCAACATATAAGTACACTCCATGTATTTATAAGTAAGTAAAATTACTAATTTAAAATAGTCTATATAACCATGATCATTTAATGTATAAAGATTACACACTCTTTTCATGAAGGCTTTTTTTCAAATGTTATTTTGGATAATAAAAACAACAGCATTGTGATACACAGTTTCGTATGAATCATTTCAACATCCTCAGTATACAGTATAAATCCACATTATACATAATGAAAACAAACAAAGAGATATATATATATACAACTTTTGAAAACACCTGTTTAGTTTCAATAAATATAAACGTGTTGCAAAATATTGTTTTAACTTTAATAATATAAGTTTTCGTGCTATTAAATTGTCTATACTTCGTATTTTCAAAGGAGCCCTTCCAATGGCACTAAAATGAATTATACAATATGGAATATTAAACATTTAAATTATGAGTTCAGTTTAATTTAATTTTTTTCAATAAAAATAAGGTTTTAGCTTAATTTCCGATATAACATATATGTATATAACTTTTGAGTAAATTAAACGGATACAATTTTTGTTCGGATTTCAATTTGACAACTAACTGTTGTTAATTTTCTTATTTAACCGTTGACCTATGCTATATTGGCGTCATGATAAATCGAACTGAATGCATCTTCATCATCTGAACTGCTGTTGACTTATTGTCGAATATATTCCCTTATTGAAATTGGAAAATATATTACTATATTACATCCAACTGCATTTATGAAAAGGTCCAATCATTGTTTGATAATAGGTAATGAATAAATACCAGTAATGTAAGTATCTGGCTGAGTGGTGCCGTAGTTAGAATGCTTGTATTCAGTGCGTAAATTATATGTTAAAGGCCGTAAAGGCTACAACAATTAGTTTTTATAAAAAAATGTATTCATGTTTAAATATGGCTGTACTCAACCAGAAATAATTTAAATAATATAAATATGTTTAAACCAGTTTCTGGAATTATGTATAAATGAAATAACATAATCTGCTATATAGTTAATTTTGTTTTATACCAGCCAAACGTAAAACATTATACTGTACATTGATGTGACCATATAGTTACACTAGGCACTAATTTGATAAATTGAAATGTCTTTCTTAGAATCAACTGTCAAAAAAAATAGGTTACCTACAGCAAAATATAATTTTGTATACTCCTGATGAGGGTTATACATATATACTGGTGAGTGTGTTTTACCAATAAATCCTTAGTTCTTTCTCAAATCCTGATTTATATCACCTAAACGTATGATAATATCGATTCGAAAATTGAGAACCATTACTTGTGTATTTCAATATTTCAATATATTTTCCCAAATATACATTTAGTTGCACGTAAACATTAATTATATATTTATAAAAGACACCCCTTTATTACATATTAAATGTTTCCTAATATTAAACATTTCAGTAATGCAAAATGTGGAGTTGCTCATTGTGAGATGATTGGAAACGCACCCCCTGTCTTTGATTCATTGTGGCCTAATATCAAAACCATACATAAGTTTTCGGGTACCTTTCGCGAAAAACGATTTACTTGTTATCACACTCAGATCAGTATCCACCTTACTGGGATGAGAGATCCAGCGCTGGTGCCAAATGGAGCGGTTTGCGGCACGGACATGGTTTGTTTGTCGATATTCTTTTTTGTACCAGTGAATTATTACGATTTGCGTAACGAAATAAGCACGAGTGAGTGACAATGATTTACATAACGAAATAAGCACGAGTGAATGACAATGATTTACATAACGAAATAAGCACGAGTGAATGACAATGATTTACATAACGAAATAAGCACGAGTGAGTGACAATGATTTACATAACGAAATAAGCACGAGTGAATGACAATGATTTCTTATATTTAATATATTCTAATTTAAATAAATGTTTATTTTAAAGTATTGCATGATATACCAGATACAACGTTATTTGTATAAAAACAAATAATGTTATGTTACTGTAACAACCGATTTCAATCAAATACAAAATTATAAACATATATTGATTACTGTTACATTGATGCAAAATGTTGTATAGTAATACATCAGTATGGTTTGTTCGTTTGTCTGAAAGCTTCAAAACTTTAGAAACAAACATCGATTTAATGTTTATACTGACTATTATAGCTATTTCATGATTGTATATAAAATGCATTAACTATACTTTATAAAATGTTTTTGATTACACAGGTTTGTCTTAATGCGAAATGTGTTCCGGTGAGGAGAATTCAATCCACAGCGTGTAATTGTGGCAGCCACGGCATTTGTGACAACAAAGGCAAATGCCACTGTGACGTCGGCTACTTTGGATCTGGCTGTACTGCAGCAGCTGCTGTGGTGGGTGTCTTTCGAGAAAGTGTGGAGAATGGCTCAATGAATTACAATACCAGTAAGAAGTTTTGTTGTATTTAATGAGAAGTGCTTTTATTTAAATCAGAATTATTAATTATTTAAATGCTTATGTCTAAATGTATTGTAATTTAACATATTATCTAGTTAATTTTGACGTAAACACATGTGCATGTATATCATCCATTTTATGTGTTGCAATCCTTCAATTACATTTTTTTAAAGCAAAAGTATGATAAAATGAAATAATTTTTGTTCATGTAACTCAAACTTGTTCAACAAAAGTTGTGTAAATTTAATTTGATTTACAAATGAAATACAAAATCGTTACACTAATAATATAAGTAAGGTTCAACCGGCCCCATCATAAGCAAAACATTTGAAACTGTCAAGAGCTTTACATAACGCGCGTTAAGAACTTGACATTCAGAAAACAGTATACTTATGATTGATGTCATATTCAGCATATATATACAGGTATAGGTTCAAGTACAACTCTACAGTGCACAAGCAGTTGGTAACATCTATTGTTCTACATTTAAATAGCTTCAACATATTGTCTGTTTTCTCAGCCAATTGGGTCGTGTAATCCTTAAACTGTTCAAATTAATCACAAATTATGTAATATATTTATGGTCATTTTTCTAAAAAAAGGCAAAAATACGTGTGCCAAAAAACTAAAAAACTAAAATTTAGATACCCCAATAATATCCAAGTATTTATTTTAATCCAACTAAATGACTTTTATATTTTCATAAAACACATAAAACCATATCCATTTAAAATAAATATTTACACAAATATGTTTTAAAATAAGGATTATAAAATGGGGGAAATGGCATTTATAAGATTAAGTAACAACAATAAACGTATACTTAGCTTGTATTTAGACTATTGTTACGAATGCATTTTTCAAACTCTTGTAAAATATAACAAACGTAAAATATGCCCCATTTCTTTTTCTTTTTTAGCGAACAAAAACACTGAAAATCTAATGCAAGTCATTATTGGAGTTTCGGTTGTAGGCGTACTTCTGTTGCTGACAATTCTTATATCAGTCACTGTCGTACTCTGGCGAAAAAATGCTGGCAATAAAGGTCTGACCGAAAACAAAACTGTTGAACACACTGCTACTAGAAACTCTGAACTGGTCGGTCATCAGAATAATGCAAAAAACGGTGCCAATCAACAGAAACAAACCAATAGTAACAGAAATACTCACATAATTGACGACAATGAGCAGTATTACTCCCAAGCAGAGCTTTATGTAAGCTAACTTTTGCTATTCACAAGTATTAAAACGTTTATCTTTCGAAATTACATATCACATATCACATATACGTATAATATATATATATATATGTATAGGGTTACAAAAAGAAAAATTAAAACTATCTTTTTAATAATATTTTACATTAGAACATGAAAAATAACGGAAATCCTAGAATGGCATGGTTAATATATCAGCGTTAATTTAGTCATTTTTAGTTTTCTTAGACATTACAGAAGAATTACAATCAATGTACTTCTAATAAACGTTTGTAGTAAACGTTTGTATTAAACATTCTAACAAATATTTGTAGTTTTTATCGGTTTATTGCTTAGCTAAACGTCCCGAGGTTGTATAGTACAGAATGTGTTAATTCTTATATATTTGACTAGTTGTATGGTCTATTTATTTTCTAAAAGGGCTGTTTAGAAAGTGCGACATTGAAAACATGAACAAAATATGTTCAATCGCTTCTTTAAATAAGTCAAATATCAAAATCATTTATTTTGATTAAATAATTGTATATCACGAAGATGTATATTTACCTAATTCATATTACTATGTTGAAAAATGTTAATACATTCATTTTTTTATATTTTAAATTAAAACTTAATATAATATATTATCCTACTTACAAGAGTTGATTTTTACATACTATTTGAATCGATACGATATATCATAAGATCTATTTTGATGTATAATAAAAATGCACTACTACAATATTCTGATATTCAAAAATAGTATGGTTCTACATAAATAAATTTTATATACAGCGCTAATGTATTTTTTTAACATTTACGTTTAATTATTTACATTCTTCTGTTATTTCAGTAAACCCAGAATTCCAAGCAAAACTACAAAACTTCATTACTGTGTGATATCTCATGTTATAAATTTCTGTGTTTCACTTTTTCTTATGTTTTCTCCTTGACGATTTACGTAGATGGTACCAACATATTTCATGTTGTGAACATAATTTTTAATTATATAATGTAGGCTATTGTATGCTGTCGGTTGACATTAACCAGTATATTTATAGTATAATTTTATATCCAAATAGCTAGACACTCAAATTAAAAGGAAACGAAAAAAGGTATTTAGAAAATGTATTTATTACAGCGAATTTTCGATCTCGACTAGAGGTTATGTTCGAAATATCTGTAGAGTGTTGATTCACGCTTAGTGAGTCATCCTTCACACGACAGTGTACTTTCTCTGCCGTAACCTATTCTGCTTTTTGATTGGTCCCTAAATTTATAAAATCTAAATTATCTAAATTATCTAAATATCGTTTTTCTTTTCTATACCTACCTACATGTTTACTGTTATTTCCATCTTTAAAATATGATCATGATTAGGTCGAAACACCCATTCAATAAACACATTTTTTTATATATTTTAATGTTATTTTCGTTATTATTATTATATTGATTTACTCTGTAACCCTTTACGTTTATTGTGCTCCTACGTCACTGATAATTTAATGGACACCTATCATATATAATTGACTTATATAGTAAACAATACAACTTTCAATCATATATCTTACTATTTTCTTTAAAAAGTCTCCATTTTTGAGAAACGTATTCGAATTTACAAATATTTAGCTGTGTTGACATTGCGTTTTTGTGGATCGCTTCATCACTTCATCTTTTGCATACTCACAACATTATTTTATTGGATTTTTTGCTGTGTTAATTATTTTATATAATTAAGTCAATCTAGGAGGAACAAGTTTTCTGAACACTTGATAATAATATTTGATTTTTTTACGGAGTTAAACTACATGTCCCTAAGCTATTTGCAATGTTTATTTTTGTGCTATTATTATATTTGTATGATATATATATAAATTTGAATATATTTTATGATATTGTATGATATGATATTAATAATATTACTTTATTTTACATATTTTATAATATTTTATGATTTATTTATGATATGTTATGATATTTGCTCTGGTTTAGCAACGTACCCAAACATAAATATATTTATATTACAAACTTCATTTCTGGTAGTGTTAATAATGTAACACTGTTTTTAATTTTGTTCACAATGTTCCAAATTGAAAATATTTATAAATATATGGGAAACGAAAATACCCATGTTTTTATTCCAAACCATACGTATTTATTATATAATTAGTTGTAAAACTTCCCTTTTATGTAAACGCAAAATAAAACTATTTTGGAAGCATATCAAGGAAGTGTCGTATTATCTAAATTTACTTTTTAAAGTATACTTTTTGTTTAAAATATGTTTCCAAGTCTATAATAGGTTCATAATATCATATGATATGCATTGTATGTCATATGGTTAACTTAATATAAGCTACTAATTGATTGTATAGTTGTCAACTCATTTTACTATAAAAGCTGAATTTATCAACATTATACTTCAACGTTCTTATTAGTTTGATTAGACAAGAATGTCACCAGTCACATCGAAATATACCAAAACATATGAATATGGATGTTAACAGAGGTAGAATTAGAGGTGTTAAATTATGAAGTTGGGATACAAAGAATTAAAATAGCGATTTGCGATTATGCCAGAGCCAAAAGTTATTCAGTTTGTCTAAGAATTTCCGACGGATCTAGCATGAGCCAGATCTAAACAGATCCGATTCGCATTCGTTTTCGTAATATTTTTGATGTTAGACCATTTACTTTACAAAAGCGTTAATGTTCGTCCAAGTGCAACAAAAATATGAACACAGTCAACTATTGGTTAAAAATATCGTGTTACTCTGTAACGGATAATAGAATATCGCTCATTGTTAAACATAACTATTCATTTAGCTAAATCTTCTACAATTGTTATATTTGTTTTCGATAAAAATCAGGAGCTAGGGGTATCTTCATATTCCCCGATATTATGATTAATTCAAGTTATAACTAACAAAAAATATGTGACATGTGTCTTTCTAACAATACATTTATTATAGTAATTTAATTTTTCAGGTAGACATTAAAGGAAATATATGTTTTTAAAATAATATATATGTATAAATGTTATATTAAAATAAATTTTGTAAGAATTGAAAATAAGTAATTAGTATATGTTAAAAATGTATATATAGTAATATACTATATCGCTTTTTATAGTAATGTAATGATATATAATAACGACCATATATAGCGTCCCACTCTTTTTTCAAAACCCTAAGCAAATTATGTGTACTTTATAATTCTTCTTAGAATGTTGGATATTGGTCAAAGATTACCGTTCCTGCAATTGAGAATGTCTAACTGTCAAAGAAAATCCCTCGCATTTGTTTATGAAATACTAATACAGGCACCAACTAAATTTCTTACCTGGTTCACATAATAATGGAACTGAAAAATCGGTAAGTTACAGTTCATATTTATTTGTGATAAAACATTATTTGAATACTTTGAGTAATAAATGTTTAGCTTTTTCGCTTTGACAACTCGAATTAGTTTTCCCCAATTGCTCAAGTAGCACTAAAACTTGCCACCATTATCGTCCAATCCCAAATAGGCTCTTACATCCATTGATTACGCGTATGCTGACCAAAAATACGCTTAATTGTGAATTTCCTCAGAATATATCAAGCTGTCTCAGCCCGTTTACCTTGTGAAACAAAAGCAGAAAGATACAATTTAATTTATGGTAATGTTGTAAATCTTCATAATTGCATTCTTTCTAAATATAAGTATGACATTTTTAGCTTTGGCGTAAATTTTGCTCTTCCCTGTAGTAATAGACAATTAATTTATTTCGTTTCGTTTCTAATTTGTTTAACCCTTAGTACGTGGACATACTTTGTAGGGTTTGCTATGTGGAGGGGGGTTATTTTACCCCCCCTGGAAAACCAAACTTTTTGGAAAACCAAATCCGTTTAAGCTGATATTTGGTATACAGATACCTCCTAAAGACTTGTCGAGTGATTTTAATTTTCAAAAAAATAATTGATTGGTATAATTTTTATGACCTGATTACGTCATAAACTCCAGTTAGGAAAACTATAACAGGAAAATAACCATATTGTATAAGCAACGTATATATTGACCAATAAATACTATATCTTTTGTTCCATGCAACCAATTGACTTGATTCCTTTTGCATCTGATTCCAGATCACAATATCTATATTTGTTAATATATTTTTATAAGTATACTACTTATACAAATAAGCTATATATAGTATAAATGTTATTTTAGTATTATTTTAAATTGCTAGTTATTTTAATAAATAATTTTAATAATAAAGTTAAATTGATATAATTTACGATAAACTTATTTTTTCTATTAATATTGCAAGTTTCAGCTCCTAATATCTTCGGCAATAGTAACACTATTTTTTCTGGTATATAAAAATATTTAAAATTATTTATTTTATATAAATAAATAAACAACAATATATAAATACACTGGATAAAAGTATTTTAGCCAATGAGGAAAAAAATCAGGGTCATACGTATTATTAATAGTTCAATCAAAAACTTAATTTCTTTGGGAAAAAAATGGGCATACCCCCCCCCTCCACGTACGAAGTGTTAAATACCACTCGAATTGTTATCCTCACATATTCCTTTCAACCCATCTCAATAGTATTGACGAAGATTTATTGTGTTATACTCGTATATAACAATTTTGCGTAATGATATAAATATGTAACATTTATCCAGCCAATAAGTGAGCAGGTAACATTTTCCTTCAAAACGATAATGACTCAATGCCGATAAATAATAACAGTTAATTATGATTACCCTAATTATTGTATTATTGAGTCGGTGGTAGGCTAGTTTCCAACCTCAGGTACGTAGATGACACCACTCTGTTCTCTGGCACTGAAGAAGAATTGAAGCTCCTCATCAACAGAATTAAAGTAGCTGGGGAAGAAGCCGGTCTATATCTGAATGTGAAGAAAACCAAGATT
>JAUZND010002247.1:0-12976 GCA_034780555.1 Coelogynopora nodosa
TTGCATATACTGTAACGTACTTTATATAGGAATAGTCTTTCTCTTAAGAAAATGTATGTTGGCTTTTGTTCTTCTATTTTTATCGATCTTTCTGCTACACACTAAACTTTGAGATAAACTATGTTAATATAGTAATCTTATTAATGCAATCGCTATACGCTGCGGTGCATTTAATACGCTCTCTCTCAAAGGTTTGTCAGAAATACCCCTGACGAGGCTGTCTTACAGCGAAAATTTGGGTAAATATAATATCTATTACGCAGCTCCGGCTTATATCTGTTTTTCTTAATTACTATGCTGCCAAGGGATATACACAACTTTCTTCCTAACAATACTTTAAACATAAAATAACAAAAGTAATTCCACCAGTCCAAAAAATCTCCTTTCAAAAAGATTGACACGAACCGCAACCGCCACAACACACTCACCAGACGCGCACATTGCCCGATACACGCAGGTTAGGTCGGTACTTCCGGTACTTATTTTGGGTCCAGGTCCTGTCCAGCGCCTCAAGGAAGCTGGTGAGGTCGCAGTACTGCTGCCGGGTGAGACCCAGCCGGATCTCCTGGAACTCGAGGGCCACATCGGCCTGGGGGACGGTGAAATCGGTGGTCTCGGGGCGCATGTGGATGTGCATCATGGCCGAGGAGGAGATGGGCTTGATCACTGCAGCAGATGGGAGTCAGGGATAGTGTAAATATAATAACCGACTGTGTGGGATAAATCCACCTAGTTTATTGCCATAGTTTGTATTAATCTCATGACCATTTCGGTGGATCCAGTCACGTACATTGCGGTATATAATCTTATAATTAAAATGATATAATCTTAGAATAATATAGCAACATATAGTATATGCAAATATTATATTTAAATTATTTTTAATTTTTTGTAAGCATTTACTACAAACATACTATAAATTGTATCAGTCTAATTCGTGTTTTAATTCACTAATACAACTATGTTACAAAAAATAACTTTGTTTTATCGAATATAAAATGAACAGAATCATAATTTTACTTTCACATATAAGTATAATTTGTCATCAATAACTATACTGATTGATGAGTGGTCCTCTAGCTAGTCCTATACACATCCCGATGTTCTAGGTACACCTGGTATAACACGGCCGGACAGCAATGTACAAAGTCACCACGCTTCAAATTAAAGCAAAATAAATAACTTTTTTAAGTAACCCGAATATACATTAAAAAAGGATAAATGTTAAACTTTATTCGTGTTATTGTATATAATTTTATATAAAAAATAGGCCTATGTTCGGGTTTGATGAAGTGTAAACGAAAATTTACCTTGATACAGTCTATATACTTCAGCTGTTCTTCATCCCTCATTACTTTATTCATTCAAGCCGATGGTTAACTCTCTAATATATAAAATAACGTTACCTAGTTTTAACCCGATGTACGGTCGTCGGCACTTCTACTAAGTCAGATCAATTCAACTGTTTCACTTTTTTCTAGTTCCAACAGGTTCATGATAGTTACAGAGTCTATGTAGTATTGTTACCTATGTACCTTGTGTCGAAAGTTATCCACCATAATGTATTAACTCTCCGTCAACTGTAACGGTAATAAAAACTGTAATTCACAAGTTCGTAACATTACCATAATAATAATAAAAGAGGTCAAGGCTAATATAGCATATTTTAGAATTTAACGACACAGACATTTATCTCAAACATTCCTCATTCAAGTAAATACAATAACTAATTTGTGAGATTCTAGATCTATCGAATTTGTAATAATTTGTATAAATTGTATCACCTTTTTTTAATCAATTTGCGTAATATATTTATATTTGTAAACTACGTAAAAAAATTAAGAATAAGTGTTTTAATACAAAATTATATTTTAAACAATTTTAAAATTTGACATAATGTGGCAAATTTATAACATAAAGGCCGATGATTGAAAATTACTCCGATTTTCAAAAAAAATACTACGTCTAACAATTAAAAAAAACTAATTAAAGCTGCGTTGTCATAACTATAAAGTAGTATACAATGTATTATGTAGTTTCACACACGTCATGGGGTTCATTGATTTTCAATTTCTAAATCGATAGTATACCAACCACACAGCTAAAACTCACCGTAATCGAAGTCTACTTTCGGATTATTAGGTCCAATGATTGTACTACGCATTACATTCTGCAAGAAAGGGAAACAAACCAGTAGTTACATTTTGAAGTTTATTGATTAATTGTAATCTTAAATCATATATATACACTAGTATAAAATAATAGAAACTAAAACTGCAACAAATTAAAAAAATGTTCGGACAAAAAATCTGACGCAACAAAAAGTTCACAAACCTTGAGAGGACCTCTTGATAGTTCGCCATAACTCTTCGATCTTGGATTCCAGTAGACAGCCAAACTATCGAGTTTTACAGACTAAAAGAAAACCGTAGCAAAAGCTGGTGAGATCGAAAAAATACAGGAGACATAAATAGTTATTTAACACTTAATAATAAAGAATATAAAGCCCGACCCAGAACTCAAACCGTTATTACTTTATATTTTTTGGCGAAAGATACAAACAAGGGTCATATGCTTTTTAATGTATATTTATTCTATGTTGAACTAAACTTAACTATATGAATGATAACGTTCTGATTTTTTGTACTGTTCGCGAAAAAGCACTTAAATCAACATACAAATTTCTGTAATTTTCATTCTTTTCATCTTCGTAATAAACAGTAATCAGTCATTAATGAACCATAAATGTCTTGTTATATATTATGCTGACCTCTATTAAGTTTAACTCTAGACACCAGCAAGCAATTTGTGTGCTAAATTCTTTCCCTTAAATCACCTAGAAGCAATAACTCCAAACATACTATGCCACTAAAGTAATATAAGCGAACAAGGACTACAATAGTCGGAGAAATAATAATAAGATGTCCGAGTATTTCGTGAAAAACGAATGAATAATATTATAATTAATGTTTAATGCTTAATGTTATAAAGCATTCTTTACTAACATCTACAACTGATCTCAGTGCCATCTATGTTTACCGCAGTTATCTTTCTTTATCATTTTTACACATAAATATGTCAATATTAATTGTAAATATGTGTAATATTTTTTTCTGGTAATAAACATACATTTTATAGTACGGTTTTTTGTGATATAAAACTTTAATTTTAAAATATATGAGTGTTAAATATGATAAGCAAAAACCTTTCATTTTAGATCTGATCGTGTGTTTACTATTTGGAGATACTGTTAATGCATTAGCCTAGCCCCAAAAGAAACACAGAAAAATAATAATTACAATATAATAATCCACAAATCATTTTTTTCATATTTATCAATTATTTAGTTTTAGACATGAAACTTTAAAGTCTGTTGGTAGTATATAAGCAGAAATATATTACATGGATATCATGCATTATGGATATAGTAAGTTAGGTATGACAGTGTTTCGAAAACAATTAATCATTATTTATTAAAATTTAAACCAATAAAGATACAGTCATTTTAAACAAGCACGTCAAAAAACAACTGTTACTGGGATTCTCAATGTAAAACTATTTTAAAAATTACCCAATGAATTACCATTCATATAATGAGAACTAACATACAAACCTTATAGAATTCTTTTGTAGAATCATCTTTGATTGTAATTGGATTACCACTTTGATCCGTTGTCTAGATAAAAATAAAACCAGAACACATAGAGTACAATTCATTTAATAAATTAACACAAAATCATTAAGAAAAAAAGCAATTTAGGATAAAAAATACGACACTATACGTTGGAATATAGATAAAATCTACACATTTCCAAGTTTCAAATATATAGGAAAAATAGGAAGCGTAACAGACCTGCTAAGGCTATATTAAATTTTATTTTCTAACCAAAGAATTGTTGTAGACTTAGTGGCTAGCAAAATTCTACTCTTCACAGCAGTCGACAAAATATGTTTTCTGCAACGAAAATCATATATTTAATCTGCTTTATCGTGCTTGAACATATATCTGGATATAACTATGAAACATGCGAACAATTGTTAATATCGAAGCCTCCCAATAGCCAATTGCTCAATCAATAAACTGTTTTCCTAGATCAAGACTGCAGGGTAGCCCTATATTGTATTGCACACTAAAACATAAAAGTGATACGATCAATATTTAATTTAATATTTCACATGTCAAATGCTGGTACAGTAGTTAGTGTTCGTTTAGACCGTGAAATGCATTATAATATAGAGGATATAATTACCGGAATGGTTTTATTTTAACAAACCACAAACAATTTACAACAGCATAAACAAACAAATCGTTCCATCTGCAATACCAGTGTAAACCGAAATTCAAAAAGTAGTACACTCAGTAGATCAGTTCATCAAAAGATAAAGTGCTTTAAATCAAACGATATGGGAAAATGGTTGATCGTGAGAAAATCATAGGTCATCAACAATTAATATAATATATTAATTATTCTTATTAATTATTATATTATGAACAATAAATATTACAACTTCGCTTTGGCTACAAAATTAATTAATTACTTAGAAAAATAAATACAAAAGCACAGTGCACGGTTTCACTAGTAATAAAACAAGTAATGTTGTATTGAAAAACAAAAAACATATCTTAAAATTAATGTATCATACACAACAAATGAGAGTTTTTAAATTGTTTGATGTACATTTTTCGACCTAAGGCAAGACTATCATAATCTAAATAATCAATGTAAAATAAAAACTGTTAAGGCTTATGCTCACCAAACGCGACGTGCCGCAAAAAATTTAATACATACAATACATTTCAATTAGCCTATTTACACTGAGCGCGACCCAACGAAACTGAAGTTGAGATTATTCAAGTTTTTCTGCAACGCATATTTCAATGCGAATAGGCTGTCATCTATGTAAAAACAACATCAAAGCATGACGTCACGTCGTATTTGGTGAAAACATAAATTAATTCTTCCCCGCGCGACGCTCCGCGCTTAGTAGGCATAGGCCTTTAATCTTTTAAAACGTTGCCAAAAAATATACATAAAGAAACCCTAGTTATCAGATCACTTTCAGTAGACATCAAAAATTAATTCTTCTCGGAGGAACAGACAAACTACTCACCCTGAAGGAGAGGTTGTGAAGAGTGACACCCAATGTGAAGGGACGGGCCGGATTGGTGTACGAGTCCTCATAGCGGATGTGAATACTACGGATGTCAATCTGAAGGTTCTTCACAATCTGAGCCATCAATTTCTCTCCGAAAGAGTCCTTCTTCTGCTCTGTTTTCTTACCAGCTTATAAGCAACACAGACGCAATCGTGTTATTGCAAACGGTAACAATGAAGTAACTTACATGAAATAAGTGAAACAAGCGGTGAGTTAATATATTTATATCTTGCAATAAAACATCAATGTTTAGCTATTGCATTTTATAAGTTCAATTAAATAATAGAAAATTTCTGCTTCGAAGACTGGACAATTTTCCTCCAACACAGGTATAAAATGTCACTGTATATAGCCTACATGTAAACAGTTAATTATAACAAAGATTTGTATGGAAACGGTATTGACGATATAAAACAAACTGCGTCTACCTTTTTAATGTAAAACATTATTAAGTAATTTAATATCCAACATTTAAATCATTGCTATTTTAGAGTTCAACAAATACGATTTTATTAAAATACAAGAAAAGCTCAATTAGTGAATTGATAGATGGCCTACCAAAAAGTTTACTTTGAAATACAAGTCAATTCTAAATGTCTAGATATTAATTTATTTTCATTAATAAACAAGTCAACTAAATGAAATTTTTAAAATAATAAGATTTTTTCCAAACGTTGCAATCTACTTAATGAACCTCTGAAAATATGCTGAATATATTGATTGATTATATACCGGTACTATACAGTAACAGATCTAGTCAATCGCACAATACTACCTTTGGTTAACCACCCTTGGAAAGTTTAAATTGAAGTCATTGACATAATCTGCTCACAAGAGTACATACTTTTGACCAAAGAATACAGCCACATATAATAATATGACCGATGACGACATTGAGATAAAATATAATCTTCCGATACGGACACCAGCACTATAAAATGCATTAGAAGAAGAATTCGTAACATAAAAACAATATGAAAAATTAACCATCTTAAAAGTAAATAAGGAATAATTATAATTATAATAGCAGAATACTGATAAAGACATTTTTCAAAATAAGATAAATAACCATATAAAATCGTATAACACAAGTTAAGTTTTAGAATGAAAAAAGAACAACTGTATTATTACGTAAATAAATAATATAAAATAGAAGTTCTAGAAAGTATTTGCACCAAAAAACATCTAATAAAACAACAAAAGCAAATCCGATCATTACTTTTACAAAATGAAAAAGGCAGCCATAGTCATAGAACTCAATAAGGTGGCAAATCATACCTATGAAACATGCTAAGCCTGAGCCGGAAAGATGAAAACGACAAAGTATAGACAGACAAAAGAATGAAACATTCAGAGATCAGTTTTTGTTATGGTGCGGTGCCTATGACCCTCAGCGGATAAATAACACGATAAATATTTTGTTTGTAAACGTAATAAAGTCCACGCAAAAGTAATAACATTATTATCCAACGTAAGATATAGATATTAGTAGTATACCAACATTGAGGCAATAATAAAGTTATGAATGTTTCACAGAAATAGTCAATGTAATTTACCTTGAAATGATTGGAGGAATGATACCTCTTTTAATAATAATATCTCGCTTGTTTATTATATATGTGAGTGGAGAAATAACCTTTCATCGGTATGCTATCTGATTTGTTTTTATTTGGTATATGATTTATGAAATGCTATCTTCAATTACTATGTACAATATTACAAATATTAAATAAAATTGCGGTTAAATACAATAAATACTGTATAGTCATCTCATAAAGATAGTAAAATCTAAGAAAAATTATCCTGAAATAATCCAAGTACCGAAGGAATAGTTACACTAGACTAGAAGTGTAAAGGCTGGTTCACAGTATTTATTTGTTTGCTCAAACTTTATAAGAATACATTACATTAAGGTGGATTAGACTACAAGCAAAGATTAAATATGTTATAATGCATCAGAGTGTAAGCAGTTATAGTTGCAAAAGGTGTCAGTATATAATATACAGTATACAATACATGGCAGACCATACACCCACTATAGTCAGTTAGACACTCACCTTCTGATAACGCAACCATCGTGGAAGAAGAGATGAGGAGTAAGAATAAACATAAATAATCTAACATATATACGTACTGATCATCAAATCACAAAATGTTATTAAAAAAAACTATTAAATACAGCGAGCAAGTATAATTTTATTACTAAACAACAAATCACTGTTTGACAGAAACCGTATCACTATTTGACATACACAATATCATTATTATATATAGAACATTTTAAAAATCATAAAGAACAATCATTGTACTAGAGTAGTATAGGCAGGGTGGATTCGGCTACAACACTTGACCTTTATCCTTCCCGGACTCTACGTCAAAAACTATATTTTGTTTAATAATATTCTATTTTTTTTACAATCAGGATCGTTATGCATAGTAATTGCCCCAAAATCTTTCATTGGGTATATCTTTTTAGGGTAAAAACCTATGGCAACCAAAATTGGAATGATGACTCACAAATATAGGATAAATATTTTTATACTACTTACAAATATTTGAAAGTAGTATGTAACTCTAAAAATTTTAATAAGTGTTTAATTTAGAAAAACAGATATAAGCCGGAGCTGCGAAATAGATGTTATATGTTTACCCAAATTTTGTCTAATTTAATTATAATCTTATCATGTAATTATAAATATTGTTTTTAGACCATTTTTTAATTTTTGATGAAATATTACGCCATTCGTAGTCATTTTTGTTTTTAGCCTATACATTTTGATATTTACAAATTATGACAACCAAACTTGGTATGATGACTCACCAACATAACCTAAATCGTGTATACTACTTAAATAATTTTTTGTAAGTATATTGTCTAATGCACTCAGCTTAAATTTGCTATGCACAGATTGATCTCCCCCCACCTCAAGTACAAATAGAGAAGGTTTTACAGCTAAATTTCATTCTGCTTCCATCTCTCTACACGAACAGTCTTATTTGAAATCGCTCTCTCTAGACTTAGCATTTTATTTTATAACTCCGTCTAAAATTGGGACGGATGCTGCGGACGTTACAAACAGTTTGAAACAAGACACACAAGAAAATATGGACATAAATGAACAGGGCTATGCATAGAGACTACAGTTTTGTATTGACGATGATGAAATGAATGACCTACTTAGACTGATATGCAGCTTGTTTAAAGACAACGGATAGAAGAAGGAGAGAGGAATTTACTAACATGTTTGATGGACTTGGCTATATTAACTTTTTAGGGTAGAACGGCAGCGTATCATCGAATCTCGGTACAATGGAATCATCCCGGTAAAGCATTATCAAACCTCCTCGGAGTGCCTGAGGGACGAAATACTGAAATAACTGAAGCAATTGTTAATCTCACAATACAACAAGTATAAGTATGCGCGGATGTGCATATATGTGTAATTATTATGCAATTTCAATTATACAAGCTGGTGACGTTGAGCGCAGAATATCAGTATATGCTTGATGCCGGATCCTAGTGCCAGAAATAGTGGATCTACGACGATGATGAGTAGTGACACTGACATTTTTATGCTTACATTCCTACTAAGTCTACTGCTTTATAATTTTGAAATAATTATAATAATAAATGGAATTCTATCCCATTAATCATGTGCTTCAATTATTCAAATTAAGGGAATTTGTTTTGTGAATTTATAATTTGGTGAAAGGTCACTTATACGACCAATCGGAATTAATTAAGACAATATAGAACGAAACAGACAGGGGGATAAAAGTCAAATATCATGGTCAAAGATCAAGTGGTTGATGCCGAATCTACCCTTCCTATACTATTTACCAGATATCAAATAAACCAAAAACATTGTGTTCAGTACTTTTTAATGAATTAATATGTAAGACCATCAAAAAAATTCTTTCAATTTTCATAATATTTTATACTTTAACTAGTTATTCATCTTTTTTTTAAGCAACATTATCAACAAACAATACCAAAAACAATTCGTTAAACATGAAGTATTCACTACATTATTCAGTCAATTTAGAAAATTACAATCAATAATTCAGAGATGTTTCATTGGCAATTCAAAAGTCAACTCAAATATTTAAAAAAAAACATTTAATCATACTTCGTTCGGCCTCCCGTTCCTTTGCTTCTTCAATTTGTCTCAGTTCTTTCTTCTTCGCATCCAACTTGTATCGACGCTCTTTCTCATCATTGTAAACCACCGCTATTGTATGTGCAAGTCAATGAGAGAGAAAGAGAACGATAAAATAGCAATTTAGAGTATATCAGAAACATCGAATTATTGTTTATTATACTTGAAGCACTCAATAAATATAGTTAAAAATGAGCATGACATGAAGAGAAATTGTATATTATTTTAATGACACAAAATACATAGTTAGATAATATCATAAGAAATAAAATTAGACCTTACACCATAAATTTGAGATTAAAAGATAACTACAAATTCGACATATTAAGAATGTTGAAAATATTAACATAATTAAAATGAGTTAATATGATTATAATGTTGTAAGAAAACGAGTAATTATTTATAATATTTTTACTTACCTCTGTCTGTGGTTAATATAATAAAAACAAGAAAAACTCTATATCCAATCATAATAATTTATAATGTTGGAAATTAATCAGCTAGTTATAAAATAGATTATAAACATGAAAAAAATAAATTATATATAAAAAAATAAAATATTATATATAAAAAAAAATATTAACCAAATCATGTGATTTTTCAGGATGAAACAATCTGTCACAAACACAATATTCTTTCTGGTTATGGATAATAATGTAATTTGTCTTACATGAGGCAGTAAATTATCCACATATAAGTCAAAAGTACAGAATGTTTATTAACATAGTATAATATTTGTGGTTGGGATTTTATCAAAAAGAATTATGTTAAGCAATAATCCTTTTTTTTAATTGAAGAAGTGTGTTTCATATATTATACTACAATACTTGTGGTATTGAATCAAATCATACAGGAAAACATTAAAAAATAGTTTAGAGACAAGTCCCCTAACAACTCCACCATACTTCTATCACTTAGAGTAGTAAATGTACTATCTTACCTGCATTTGGAACAACTAAGACATAGAGACCATCCAATTCAGCAACAACCGGCTCTGAATATAGGTGCTTGAAGGGAATCTTCAATGTGAGTTTACCTTTAAAAAATCAACATTATAATAAAAATATTCGTTTTCAGTAGCAAAATAATTTTGCTTAAAAATAAGTATAAAGCATATTTACTTATATGTCCCTGCAGCACTTTCACTGGTAAATCTAGATCATCAAATGCATTAGCTTTTATATCAAGATTTTCCAAGGTTGCATTTCCTGTAAAGTAAAAAAGAAAAGAAAAAATAAATAAGATAAATGATTTTTGTATAGTGTTTCAAAAGCATTAAATGAAATTTGAAATAATAAATTGTATTTGTAAAATAATTTATAGAAATTAGAGTGACGACCTCAAGAAAATTTAAACAACACTGTCTAAAGGACGGCGGATTATTCCTCTACTCTGATAACATTAGACTCGAATGTTTCTAACTTTCAAGACTTCTACAAGTATTTTTAAATGAATTATAAATAAAAATTATTATATATGAATTAAAATGACACTTTCAAATAAAATTGTTAATGTAGCTTGTGAATGCTCTTTTTTAGGATTATGTAGATTCAAATTGTATATAAAATCCTCAATGTCCAAGGATAGACTCAGCAGTTTGGCTATGCTATTGCTACCATTCCAACTCCACTAGACATTTGTAACAGTAAATATAATTGGAGATTCATGAGTAAGTACTTATCATGAGTCCTACAACATAGTTTATGACGTTTAATTATTTAGTCCTTTATTAATATGTTTCAAAATGTTTCCAAACAGAAACTGTTGTTTGTGAAATCAATATGTGGATTAAATGGGTGTATGTATACTTTTGGCACCTATTTGAAACTTTTGCCCCCCTCTCCCATATAAAAATTCCTATATATGGCCCTGTATACATATATAGATCACTTTTCACTTAATTATCAGTAAATTATTGTATTATGAAACATTGACTGGGTAATATTTAAAAGATTACTCTAACGGCAGGTCTGCTTTAAAAAATAAATATTTTTTAGGCAATGACAACTCTACCATATAGGCAGTAGACCAGTAATGATACTGTGCTACTGACTATGGCTCAATGTGAACCAATTACCAAAAACATGGCTCATTATAAGCAAACTGAATGGGTCCTAATGTGCCACTTCAATTTTGCAATATATATATCATAACAAAAACCATGTCCATGCATGGACATTGTCATAATAAATATAATTTTATATTTATTCTCCAGTTTAACTTATTATGCCTATGCCCTATAGAATCTATATAGTGTATCCAAGGGGTGCTTTGGGTGCTCAAGCACCCCCCTCTAGCATGTTGGCATTTCTATTTCAATTATGCACATAACTTAACTATATGTTATATATATTTATATATAAATATAGTTGCACACACACCACTAGATAAATAAACTTAATTTAATATTTAAGGTGAAATACAACCTACTGATATTAGGCAGGTTATATAATAATATACACTCACTTTCATAAACTCTCATAATTTCCCTATTTAAAAAGTAACTAAAATATTATGATTGCTGTTACATAGGAGGCTTGGTGCATGCTACTTATCATGAGATGACATCTTGTAAGACAAAATCAAGATGGCTCATTAGTTTACAATAATTAGAGAGGAGGTTACAGATACATTTAATAAGGAACAATTAGGATTGGTTATAAGGTATGTTGATCTAGTTGACAGTATTATTCATGAAGACATCATTGACTTTATTCATTGTGATAAAGGAATTACTTGTTAAGCCATTTCGGACAAAATACTGAATGCTCTTTGGGATACTGGATTATATAGAAATTATTTTAGAGGCATAGCTTTCGATGGTGCCAGTTATAGGGCAGGATCAAAGAAGGGAGCAGAAGCAATGATACAAAAGGAATATCCCTTAGCTCTGTACCTTCAATGTGCTTCACATTGTTTAAATGTGGCAGTTGTGAAGTCATTCCAACAAATATATAATGTTCAAAGCATGATGGGTATAGTGGAATGAATGGCTACTTTCTTCTTTGCTCATCCAAAATGTCAGCTGGCCCTTGCAAAAAGCTTTTTCAGAAACACAGACTGAGTCAACTATTTCTAAATTGAAAGATCTATATAGAACTAGAATAATTCAACATATTGATGCTGTAAACCGTTTCAAAACATTGCATCCATCAATTGTTGCATGCCTAGAAACAATTTGTGATGAAGGCTTCAAATGTGGTCAAATGATTCCTTGACAGATTCAAAAGGACTATTGCTTAGTATAACAACAACAGACTTCTTAAGCACATTTGTGAAATGTTAACTTGTGGTCTCTAAGGTGAATCCAAGGACATTATTGAGGCAATAGGTGATATCAACATGGTTAAAAATACTATAAAACATCTTTGTGATATTGACAGTTTTCATGATCAAAGCTTCCAAGTGCTTGAGAAAATGGCAGATACTGTTGGAACTGATATAAGATTGCCCAGGATTTGTGGGAGATAACACTATAATGATAATGTAGCAGCAGATACTCCCCTGAGTCATCACTATTAGGCACTTAGGTCATAAATTAAAATGAGTGTATTTAAACAAAATGTTAATTGAAAAAGATAGAATAAGGTTTACTGATTCCAAATATGTATTTATTTTTCCATTTGGTTTACTAGAAAAAAAGTTATGACTATTAATAA
>JAUZND010002248.1:0-12975 GCA_034780555.1 Coelogynopora nodosa
TACCGGTGGAAATGCTTGGCTTCATGGCTGGCCAGTCTTCCTTTTTAATACGAACGTCCTCGAACTCCTTCCCAGCAATTTTGAGCACCATACGGATGATTTCCGCACGTCCGCAGATATCAAAATAAGTCAGCTATAATGTTCACGAAAACAAAAGGTACTAATTATTTCTAGCATAATTACATAAACGTATGTAAATTCAAATATACTATAAAGAATTAAAGAAATTATAAATTACCTTGAATTTTCCACAATCCATTTTTTATTGCTATATATATATTTTGTTGCAAAAACAAAACGACCGAACAACTAGCAAGACTTTGATCTTTTTATAGAAGAATATGAATTTTCCACAAACCATTTTTTATCTGCACTCTCGATGTTCCCATTGTATTAGTATTTTGAGTGTATTGGTTGCATGCACAACTTATCAACCACTTGTATACCAAACCCATTGCTGTAAATGTGGCACCAGCAGCCATCACCAACAAGCACCCTTATCCCTTCGTACGTTGGACATATTTTGTATGGTTTGCTACGTGGAGGAAGTTTAAATTTGCAATACGGGTACCTTCTATTTAAAGAGTTGTCGAGCTATTTTTATTTTCAAAAAAATTAATCGATTTGTATATTTCTTATGACATGATTACGTCATAAACTGAAGTATAATAAAACTATTAGAAAATAACCATATATGCTATATATTGACGCATACATGCTATAAATTTTGATAAATGCAACCAATTGACTTGATTATTTTTACATCTGATTCCAGATCACAATATACATATTTCTTTGTATATTTTTATAATTATACTACTTATATAAATAAGCTAACAGTAGTATAAATGCTATTTGAGTAATATTTTAAAATATTGGTTATTTTAATAAAAAATATATAATTTTTAAGTTAAATTTATATAATTTAGAATAAACTTTTCTTTTTCTTTCTATACATGTTGCAAGTTTTAGCTCCCAATAGTATCGGAAAGTATGAAAACACACGGGGTTTAAAATAGTTCAATAATAATACCATTTTGTCTGGTATGTAAAAAAATTATGCTTGTTATAGTTTTTAGTTTAAAAAAAGTTTTATAGATTATATTATCTTAGTATACAGTAGTGCTAATAAAGTTTTGAAATTGCGTTTCTGGACGCTATCTTAGAACTGTACAAAAATTTTATTTTACTTTTTAGCTGAGTAAACGTCAGAATCCTCATTGAAATCATCGTGTAGTACATATAGCCATAATACATCACAATGGTAAAATGTCTACTATTCTGTCAAATTTCAACTGCTTTTTTTAAAATAAGCACTGACTCATAATATGTATTCTCCTAGTCTATCTATTTAATTTCATTCTACTATATACATAAAATAATAATTGATTTAATAAACAGCTGTAAATCACTAAAATGTCTATAACTTCGTTAAATCTCAACCGATTTTTAAACAATGGACGCTAGCCCATAGCTATTCTGAATGTCTATCTATTAAATTGTATTTTATTATTTAAAAAATGTATGTATAAAAATATATATAATTTTACTACTTACCAAAAAAGTAGTATAAAAGATTTGGCTATTGTTGGTGAGTCATCATACCAAGTTTGGTTGTCATAAGTTGTAACCATCAAAAGTTTTTATATATTTTAAATATTTAATTTCATTCTACTATATATAAATAAAATAATAATTGATTTAATCAGCTGTAAATCATTAAAATGTCTATATAACTTCGTTAAATCTCAACCGATTTTTAAACAATTGACGCTAGCACGAGTGACATCATTTTTCTTTCAAAATTTTAAAAACGGTCTAAAAACAATATTTATAATTAAATAATAAGATTATAATGTAATTAGACACAAAACACCCACTGTCTTGGCTTCAACGCTGCAATATCGATTTACCCATCTAAAAGACTAGCGGCAGCATCGATTCAAATCGATATACTATATTGTTGAGTTAATACCATGGACTTTTAGAGATATTGAAATCTGTGGTTAATACAGTTTCGAGAAACACTTTATGATGATCATTGCGGATTTATGCTCATGACAGCTTCGAGAAATGTCCCTGGGTTCATACATAATATCTTTCAATCAAAAACTTCATTTATTTGGAGAGAAATTTGGCATTCACGTATATCCGAATGGTTAAGCTCGATAAGATTTTGTTTACTAAACTGCCGGCAGACAGGCTGTCCAACAGGAATTCTAAGAAAATTGCACTATATACTGTCAAGTAAATTGACAGTTTGTAAAGATAATGTCTGTGATGTGAAATGAAACGCTTTGCAATAGTGTTAATAATATATATATCCTTCCACCGTCAAACTATGGTATTAACTCAAAAATTTAGAGCACTCTCAAACCAAGGTTCTTTATAATTTAACTTTTCACTTCTAAGTAAAAATTGATCAACCAACCTACATATTTTTACACTATTTTGTAACACATGTTAGATATATATTTTTTCAATATAATTCGAACATATATCTATTCCGGGAACTAAATTTTAAATACATTTGTTACTAATTAGTTTATTATTGTCATATAAGCATTTTTTTATTAAGGTGAGCAACTTTTTAAAATATATTAAATTAAACTTTTCTGGAATCTCATATATTTTACGTTGAAAATGACATACATACGTAATATGAAAGCATATAATTGTATAAAATAGTCAAAATCTTGCACGATGCAAGTTTAATCAACAAAAACGCATATATTTGTATACGTAATATTTTTGAAAAATAAAAGTTAAGCGAATTATATTCTGTTTAAAAATCACAAAAAATTATAGATTTCAATGAGGAAATCAGACAAACGAATACAAAATACTAAAATAAAACGGTTTCCGAACTATGTTTAATTCAAACCAATTAGAAGTGCCCTTTTTGCTCATGTCTACTTTAACTGATTATAGCAAAAATTGAAATATTAATCAATTAGATGAAGTGTTAAAATAGAGGCTCGAATAAACAGAATTTTCACCCGATTAAGTACGTCATCCTTCTCACTTGGTATACTATAAGCAGTATACTATAGGGCCCACTCAATGTTAACGATATGTTAGCGACAATAAAAATAATAGAAACTATATGTTTTCCATATTACATAACAAATACTCCGTTAAACAATTATTTCTATACAACAATCCATGTATGCAAAAAGTAATTATATATTTACACATTTATTCATTTTGCAGCGCAGATGAACATGATTGACGTCAGTTTAAATAACATCATAAAACTGACAAACTTTTTCAATAATTAACAATTATGGCAACGAAAAGAACTAAAAGCCTGAGAGCATCTCAATAAAAATATTGTTAGAATAAATGTGTAATAATCATTAAATAAAAATATGAGATTTAATCAGTCAAGAATGAAGTTCCAAACACCGTATACAATCAGACAACAGGTTTGCCCATATTTAATAAAAGCATTTAATTAACATAAAGAAGATACACATAAATGCCAAATTAATTAATAAATAGAACCTGTTACTCTGTTAAGTTGTGTACAATAGGAACTGTATTAAAGCTAGTTTACAAATGCAAAACAAAATTATTTAGTTTTATAAAATGACACATACAATTGAAGGATGCAAATATTTTGTTTTATTTCGTGAGTCGTGTCAAAAGTCTTCCTAGAACATCTAGCGTTCTGAATCCAGTATGGAGAGTTTGAAATTCGGCAATAACATGACCCGCTTCCAGAACAAATCCGGCCTCCTTCAAATCACGGGCTGTCTTCTCCAGCCAATCAGTGTCAAACTCCTCCAGTAGGCAGGTAATCAAACGTGGGTACAGCGGACCACTAACCAGCCGCGCCACAAGCCGACGCTGAATCAGTAGATACAAGACGCGCCTGTCAACGTCATCCGGATTCAAGTTATCTGACGAAATCAGCGCCAGTATGTCAGGAATCCAGACCGCCGTTTGATCCGCTTCCGATGCAGCGTCCAAGCACAAAACTGCCAGACTTATCGCAGCCGCCGGTGCTGGGTCGGACAGAACCTGAAAGGCCACCCGGGCGAACTCCTGGCTGACTCGGGGTCCGGTACGACGCAAAACCAGATCCACCCGGTTCTCCCCGGCGAGACAAGCAGTTATCCAAAGCCGCCAGAGCTGGCTGGAGTCCGCCGAGTTGGAAACAAGACCGACAGTATGGAGAACATCACCAAGGCTTTCGAGGCGATCAAGCGGAATGTTGATGGTCATCAGTGCACCGAGCGAGGACGGATCCGTGGTAAGCTCGTCGATAGATGGCACGACAGGCAACTGCCACGATGTCAGCATGCGGTGTGCATGAGTCATCACCAGGCGGCGCACCTCCATTTCACCCAGGTGCATGGACAATTGGCCAATCAGGAAGCAGCCCAGGTTAAGCCGCAACTCGTCATTGTCAAATAGATTGGTGAGCGCCGCGACAATGCTTCCCTTCTCCAACACATCGGCCGCTTCGTTGAGACACTCAGTAAGGCGATCTTCACGACCCTGTTGGGCAATCAGTACTAGAGCCCGGGTGAATCCGGAATCGAGTGCCTCTGCGTGACCCACTGCGGTGGAGTACTGTTCCGCCTCCCTGAGTGTGAGTCCTCGGGTTAACATATCCGCTAGCAGATCGGTGTAGTAATTCGGCCCAGGAAGTTGGCAGGCCGCGGCATTCACAATCTCTTCATTCACCCCCAGTGAGGTGAGCTTCGACAATGCCGAGGTAAGCACGAATTCTAGATGAGCACTCAACTCCTTTAAACGATTTTCAGCAACAGTCCACGAAGCAGCGTCCCACTCAGAGTCTTGCTTATGTTTGCCTCCAGATTCCCGCTGTTGCCGACACAACTTCAGACAGCGGCGCAGGATTTCTAGCCGGCCTTCGCTAGTGACAGCGATAGAGCCCTCCCCGAATACAGAGCCTTCCATAAAGAGGACAATATCATCGGGGGATAATCTAGAGAGGTAGGAGCTGCATGAGTGATAACGATTGATCCACTGTTCGGCAGTTACAGGGTTTGTCGAATTGGGTTTATCACCATGCCAGAAAACATGACGCGCCCAGGCCTGAAAGACGGCACTTGAACGAAGCTGGAAGTTTCCCGCCAACTTGGCAAACACATGTACATTTCCATCGTTGAGATGTGGTATGATCAATGCGAGTCGAACGCTGTCGGTAACTCCAGCTTCACGACTTACAAGCTGCTTGTATTCTAAGCTTGGCGCGGCTGATTTGAGTTTGCGTAATGTGGTGAGATGAGCGGTAGCTGGCATGCCCGCCACTTCCACACTGGGGGGATCAAAGAGTGAGAAAAAAAAGATAAGCGTATTGTAGTGGCAACCGTCCAACACCGAGTACATGCGAGTCATACGATCAGTGAATCTCGAGTGATCGGAACGAACTCGAGATAATATATGAAGGTTCCTCAATTTTGTATCGATACTTTGAATGGAGAGAGCACTGTCGCATATAAGATACTCCAAAAATGTCATGAATGCTTCCCACTCATCTAGTCGATATCGTCGAGCCAGCGTTGCGGCGAACTGAAACTGCTCATCTTCCTCGGTCATGCACAGCCCGAGAATTGTTTCTTCTTTGTAAGATGCATCATTCATAAATCGAGAGAGATCAACACTCTCCGAAATCTCTTTTAAACGTTTTGCTTGGACAAAATCTTCAAATTGGGTGACTCGCTTCTCGAAAGCGTTCGATTCACTTTGAGAATCAAGTTTTGCAGAACAATTCCGTGCCCGATCCACAAGCAGGTTAGGGTTTAACAATATTTCTTCGACTATCTTTTTCTCTGTCAGATAAACAAGTCGCAGGGAACTGGCGGTCAGTGCCAAGGCGTGGTTAAAGGAAGAAGCGGGAAGACTGGCCAATACTTGATCAAATGCTTTAAGACTATTGACTTGAACCAAATAGGCGATGGCAAGAAGGCTGTCAGTCGTAAGAGCCTCTGAAGCAAGCCGTGAAATAAGTTCGTCCTGATCTAGCGGGACGCTGACGCCGAGTTGAAGAGCCCTCAAAAGATTAACCGATTCACTAGTCGAATTATGCAGTTTATAAAGCTCAACAAGGTCATTCATAATAGCTGAGTTAGTATAAAACACTGGTTGGACTAGTTCAGTGGACGAGCTTGAAAGTGAGGATACCTTAGCTCGCTTACTTGTACCTAGTAAACCGCTAACATCGTGAATAATAGATTTGGCAGATTTTGTAATCACTTGCTGCAAAGCTGAGGTCGCTCGATCCGGTTTGACCAATGCAATCTTGGCGTCTTCGGCTAGCGAATGCGTGAGAATTTCTGGAATTTGTTCATCAGGGCAATAGGCTACAGAAAAATGGAGCAGCTGGCAGCGTTCCTCGTTCTTTGGACAATCGGGATGTCTACCAACCAGAGCGCACTCCTCCCAACCACTCTTGTGTCCTCTTCGAACCAGTGAGCGTGCTGCAGTCACAGCCGTTGTTAAATCATTGTTGGCCAAAGCTGCCTGCACAATCAAACGGAGGGCTTCCCCCTTGCAGGTTTCCACAGAAGAGCCGGCTATTTGAAGAGAGATTCCTGCTTCTAGCACAGCGTCAATATTACGATACAAAGTGGCTGCTTGCCGAAGAGCAGACCCGAGCAAATCTGATCGCTTATTATTGGCCCGTAATTCAGCAGGCAGTATTGTCACACCAGCCTCCTCCAGAAAGACGAGTCCAGAAATCAAACGAATCTCAGCTTCAACGAGTTCGGATTTATTTCTTTGAATTTGTTGCAGACACAAATTACTAAGCTGAATTGCGACGTCTGAACTGTTGACTGCACTGTTGAAATACTCGCGAGCGGCATTTATTATGCATTCTACAGACTCCTGAAATGTGAGCATTTCGCTGGAATCTGCACCACTTGGTCCAGCCATTGGTCGAGCGCGACCGTCTAAATCCATTAAATCACGAGCCAGACCAATTTTATATTCATCACCGGAGAGAAGCAACCCCTCGATGACAATTTTGTAGAGCATCTTTGGATGGATTGAGGTGAGCACTTCAGTTATGGTTGTCTGCAGTTCGGCAACCATACCCTGAATGGTAGCCTTCGTTATCTGCCCGGACTTCTTAAACTCCCTATGCACCGCGGCCACCATAAGACGTTTAACATTTTCTGAATTCTCTAGGTTTTTTCTAATAAAAGCTAGTGACTGGTGAACACCGTACTTGTTTAATATTTTCAGCGATTTCAGAGCCCGATCAAGGAAAACCAGCTGACTCTCTACAACAGGATCAATTTTGACACCACGGGGTACGAAGCGTAGAATACGTTCGGCAGTCGCTAGCTGGTCAGTCAGGTTGCAATTGTTAAGAATTTCAGCACACAGTCGTGATATATAGGGAGAATCCTTAATCCAGGGATGTGTGATACTGTTCGATGCCCGATGACTAATAATCTGCTCTAGGTAGATCAAACTAGTCTCGCTGACATGCAGCAGGTACTGTCGCAGTAGCTCCTCTCCTTGCCCGGATTGCTTCTTGTCAACACTGGTTAGAAAGGGGAGAAGCCAACGGGACAGGTGCTTGATGAACATCTCCTCGGTTGTGTCGGCCATCATCAACTTCATCTTGTCCAGTTCGGGCATCTGTAGATAGCCCTGCAGGGTCAGCGCCACCTTGATACGACAGTCATACACGAGCATGTCGAGCTGCATCAGGTCGTAGTAGAGTGTGTCCAGACCCTCGACTCCCCGCTCCATGCCCAGCGTGACCAGGATCAGCGCAAACTCGGTCTGCCGTGACTGCCTGTCGATCTGTCGAGCCCTCATGTCAAACCACTCGGACAACTGGGCCCGAGTCAGACGCTCCACTGCAAACTGTTGGCACACCGGTTCCGCGCTGTACAGTTCGGTGACACTCGCCTCATCCGATTCGACACACTGGTACCACTCGGCCATTTCACACCAGTCGAGGGGTCGATCAGTCTGCGCCACAAGGGGAATCACCTCAGAGGCGTCGTCAATCCTCTGCGCCAACTCCGGCAGCAGTAGGGCATAACTCCGCGGATCCTCGGTCTCAGGAATGTTCCACAAAGTTGCCAAACGGTGCTTGTTCAAGCGGTCGGCGTAGTGGGCGAACAGCACCGCCACAGCGTCATACTGGCCATCCCTCGCGTACTTAACGGCAGCCGCAACCGGAGATAAGGCACGAAACTCGCGGAAATCGTCAGCTTTGTATCGATCGGGAGCCCGATGCCTCCCGCCCAGAATCAATTCAAACGCGTCCAACTTATCGAGAAGACCAAGCAGCCGACTTCGCCAGCGCAGCAACTCGACCTGCATCAAGGTCAACTCGCCTCCCGGCTGCATCGCCCCCGACAGCACACCTTCCCGGTATTCCCGCTCACAACACACCATTAACGCGCGCTCCTCATCGGGATTGAGCGCGGAACCTGCCGCCCTATTGGCCACCGCAGGCAGCCACCGGGCAGGGGTAGTCCGAACCAACCGCCCCTCGTCCCCCGGGCCCGCCGCCACCAGCGCGTCAACATCGGTCGCCTCTAGGCCGAACTCGAGCAGCGATCGAACCGAGTCGAGATCGTCGGGCACCCGTTCCAGACACTCGTGCAGGATCCAGTTCCGCTTGGAGATCTTGGTGAGAAAGTCCTCGATGGCCGCCCGGGTCATGAGGGAATTGTGCCACTGCTTCTGGTACACCACGTCGGTGTCGAGGCCGTACTTGAGCGCCAGACGAAGCGCCTCGCCGTATTCCTCGTCCTGGATCTTGCGCTGGAACAGCTCCTCGGGTGTGGTCGCCTTGAAGGCCACCAGTCGGTAGTTCTGTTCCACGAGGCGAACTTTTTTGCGCAGCGGTTCGTCGTTGATAGCAAAAATCCGTTTGACGTAGTGGCGCGCCCAGCCGTTCCAGGTGTCCATCATTTCGTCCAGCTCGGGATCGTCGTCTTCGGGCGCGGAGGAGTCGTCCCCGCTGCTGACGGTTCGCTTCCGTTTCCTGCGCGACTCGCACTCGAGCACGAAGAAGGTGTCCTCGGTGCCGGCCGTGACGGCTGCGAAGGGCTCGAACCACTCAGGCGTGTCGCCGGTACGTGAACTTCGATCTGCAGCGGCGAGGATGGAGAGACAGCCGTTCTCGCGGAGGACAATGATGTCGTCGCTGCCCCACCACTCGATTGCATGTGGATGACTGGAAAGTGGATGAAGGGGGTTATTATTATATTTCATCCACCAGAATAGTTCTAAATCACAGATTTAAATAATTAATCAATAAATGGCGCAAACACTCTATATAATATTACATCATCTAGTTCAACTCACCTCGAGGGTTGCCTAGGCAACACCCTGGCCCGCACGGTGGAAGCAAACTGCCGCTCTGTCAGAAGCGGGCTCTGCAGGAACCGGCAGGGGTCTTCCCCCCCAGCCACCCCCCCGCCGCCCAGAGTCCAGAGCGGCTGTCCCGAGGGGAAGGACCAGAGCGACACCGCCCCACTGAGGTGTAAGGCGGCCATACGCCGGTTGTCCGGGGAGATGGAGAGTCGGGTGACACCGTCGGTGGTGACGGCACCCGGGGAGGCGGCAGTGAACACGCGGGACCAGAAGGGTCGACGGGAGGGGGTGGCCAGGTCGTCCTCGGTCATCATTGTGGTCTGGGGGGTGTTAGGGGAAGGGGAAGAGGGAGGAGTTAGGTGGTGGTGATAGAAGAACGCATTCTGAATAGATCAAAGTGTTTGTAGTTGAACAAATCCATACTAATAAATGATTACTTCATTTTAAACATTCAATTTGATATTTCTAGGCTTCATTGTCATTTATAACTGCAACTCCATGTAATGTTGATTTTGCGCATATTTGATCGGTATAAACAGATTCCTGACTTCGTAATATGTAAGTTAGACCGTAACGGTTTGGTGAACACCGCGAGATAGAGGTGCTCTCTCTCTCTTAACTACCGTTAGTACTGAATCACACTAGTTGGAATCACGCTGAATGCCCCTTTAACTAATTGAATTTCATGTTATCTTAGAAATAATAGTCATATTACTTTTAAGTAGCATATCTGGAATATTATATTTAAAGTATTTCATACTAAATTAAAATCAATCTTTTAATAAATAACATTAAACCTGTGGCACATAATATTATGTATAATTGCATAACTATGTATAAGCATATTTATAAATGCAAACTTTATTGTGGGAGTCACCGCTGCGACTGATGGTTCATTTCCGTTTTCTGCGGGACTAACACTCGAGCACGAACAAGGTGTTTTCGGTGCCAACGGGGACAGTTTTTGTAATGTTGACCAATTCATACTGTTTCAGTATAAATATTTAAATACATTTCAGAAGGGATTTTGATTTAATGATTTACAAAGTGCTTTCCTTCAGACTTGAGCATCTTGCAACAAGAAAAGTAAACCTCCCATGTTTTGGCAAATTGGTTGTTGTTGTCCTTTGCAATGTCACATTGAGACGAACCATGAATTTTTAATAGAATGCGGCTGAGTGAATGTCGAATGCTATAAAAGGACTACTTTTCATATAAATCTTCGTTTTCTTTTGCAAAAAAATTATATTAAATCATCGAGTTCACGTTTGGTCACTTAGTCTTTTCAATTCCGTTTGTCATAAGCAGACAAACAGACAGACAGACAGACAGACACACAGACATATAAACAGACAGACAAACATATGGACAGACATACAGATATACATACAGACTGAGAGATAAACAGAAAGATGGACAGACAGACAGACAGAAAGATAAACAGACAGATGGACAGACAGACAGACAGAAAGATAAACAGACAGATGGACAGACAGACAGACAGAAAGATAAACAGAAAGATAAACAGACAGATAGACAGACAGACATACAGAAAGATAAACAGACAGATGGACAGACAGACAGACAGAAAGATAAACAGACAGATGGACAGACAGACAGATAAGCAGAAAGATCAAGAGATAGACAGACAAACAGACAGATAAGCAGAAAGATCAAGAGATAGACAGACAAACAGACAGGACAGACAAACAGCATCAACAAGCCCACCCCACCTTGAGATAGGGATGCTCTCTCAGCCGGCGCCAGTAGAGGATCCCCCGACGGAACGAGGCCGAATGCTCGCTCTGTGGCAGCTGCGGGGTCAACATTCCCACGGCCAGGACCCCCACAGCGGGCGAATAGGCGGCCGAGAGGAGGGGCCCGGACACCCCCAACTCGGACACCACGTCCAGCTGGGCCAATAGTGTGCAGCCGCCCTGCGGTGTGGTAGGGGGGGGGGGAAATATATAAATCAGAGAATTGAGGAACTAATGAAACGCTCAAATTAAGAAGAAGTTTAGAAAATATACTTATAAGAACTCTCCACTAATGGCAACAATAGATCTACAAACTTTAGACAATCGAAATATTTTTCATGCAGCTTAAAATATACACTTTTTATATGTTATAAATACTATTTTAATTCGAATTTCAATTTAAACGAAATGACCGTGCTGTAAAGACAGTACATCAAAGACGATAAACAATTTGGAAAGGTATTCTATTGCTACCTAACAGACTTAAATATGCCTACTTGTATACATTAATAATTAATCATTCATATATAAATACGTATCGGATACCAGTTCCATATTCAAGATACCAGAAAGAAATAATACAAGAAGCCCAATGTCAGGGTTTTCATACTTGCCGATGATATTAGGAATTAAATCTTGCAGAAATAATAGAAAAAAATAAGTTAATCTTAAATTATTTTCATTTAACTTGAATAATAACACGTAGCAAAACCTAAAAAGTGTGTCATTGTACGAAAGGTTAAGCCTACCATGTTCAATGCTGGTGGGAAAAGGTGAGAGATGACCCCTATAATCCTGCGCCCAACAAAATAAGCATAAAAAAGCGTCCGGTGTTGCTAGGCCGGGTCAACTCACGCAACTCACTCCAAACCCACCTGAGCTCGCAGTGATGCCACGCGTATGACCCCACTAGCATGCAGTGTGAGGACGGTGAGCGACCCCCCTCCCTCCCCACCCGCCGGTGCCCCGGCCGACGCCTCCAGAAACACGGCGCACAGAGGCTCGCCCCGCCCCGTCGCCCGCCTCTGCTCCTCACCGCCGGTGGTCCGAGGCGGCTCCAGCTGCCCCACCAGGGCACCGCGAATGTCGTAGACGGAGAGACGGCCCGTCGAGCTGCCCAGAGCGAAGTGTTGGCCCGCCGAGGACCAGACCAGGAGGCGGGACTGGGGAGAGGGGTCCGGCTCCACCTGAGGAGACGGGGAGGGCGGTTGACACGATCTATTAGGAATGAATCTATGAAGCAATGTTTATTTTTATATTTCAATTTGATTATCCAAATATACCTAAAACGAAGTGCGTAATACGCAAGGTGCGTTTGTAGTGGAATTATATTGTAGTGTATATCTTGAATCACCAAGGGAGGGGGGTACAAATTGTTTCTTCGATCCTTTACTACCCAACATTTACTAAACAAATCTTTATGAAATTTCCAGTATCTGCAAAATTCTTAGTGCACCTTCGATTCTATATATTTTTGTAGAATATTCACGAGAACTTTATGACGTAATACATGACTTAAATAGATCTAAAAAATTATTTTTAGACATTAAAAAAAATAGGTCACTTACATATATATATATATAATTCCTGCAAAACAAATAGTTTGAGGTTAAACTGATAAATAATGTTTAAAAAGCATAGAAAATAGAAAAATAGAAGTATTATAATTAATACATCACTGTCACTTAACAGACAGCTGACTTAGCGTTCGATTAGAAAATGAATGATACATTTATAATCGCTTTGAAATAATATACTAAAATGCATTAAATTTATACAGAATATTTAAATTTAGATTCATCCGAAAAAATGACGCATTCCCACTGTTCCTCTGTCCAGCTGCCATATTGTTTAGCCCAAGCAAGGCGAGCCTTTCTCATCTTGTCAGTCAACA
>JAUZND010002249.1:0-12975 GCA_034780555.1 Coelogynopora nodosa
CTTGACCTTCCTAGAAAATCTCGAATTTGAAAATTGCGCGAGAATGACCTTGCCGTTCCATGTATCTAGTTCAATGCCTAATACATATATATATATGCATCCGCAGATGATAAATAATTAGTAAAATTCTAGCTATATATATTATGTAATTGACATATTCGATTCAACTTAAGTATTATAAAAAAAATTCTAACTAATTACATAGTGATGCTACAAAATCTGCTTGGATACGCAGAGAGCATTTTATTTAGAAAAGTGTAAATAATGTATATGCTAAGTCTCATATTTGTTAGTAGGTACCATGAAATAAATTCCTATTTTTCGGTTATTTTTCAGCTACGTAACTCACGAAACGAAACACTTTATCTACTTCTATCTCAACCAGGTGGCAATTCTTCTTTTTAAATCTGGATAAAATAATGTAGACACTATTTGGAATCCATTGTACTTTGAATGTAGTTGTGATTTTACTAATTGATATACTTAAATATACATATAATATGTACATTGACAACCATACACGTTTTTCGAATTCTTTGTTATGGAAACTATATTGAATAAGGTCACATATTAAGCACGTGTATCTTGTTTTTGTTGTAATTTTCAGAAGACAGTTAACAAACTATTATTTAAATGGTCTAAAATATGGTCCAAATATGGTTCAAGTACCATGTACAATATAACATAAGGTGTATCAAATATTCGTGTTAAATAATGGATAAAAATGGTTTTATATCACCATTGAACACCATATTAGGTTGTATAGTTATGTTAATTAAAATGGATTAGATTAGATGAACCAAAATAAGAATTGGGTAGTTGGCTAAAGTATGTCAGAATGTCAACGACAATTGAATGTTTCAAAATTCAGCTAGTTATAGTTTTTGTTAATATTTATTTTACATACATTTATGTATATTTTAAAAAAAATTATTTACGTATATTTTTTGTATATATTATATTTTCTTATTAACTTAAATGTACATATTAACAAAAATCCAAGTAATAAATAGGGGAAGATAAATTTACGTTAATTATTTATTTAGACGTTATTGACAGTTAAATAGAATTTTTACGTTTGTAGAATACCCCTATTAAAACTAAATGGTTTCCAATTATTCTTGAAAAACGCTGTCAACATTAAAAATAAATAAAATGCCCTTTTTGTTTATTGGGTTCTTCGCAATCTTTTCTTATTTGGGAGCCTGTCAGATTCTGTTCCATAAATAGCAATAATAGGCTTCATATTATAAATGCTAAATAAATGGTACGTAACTAATTTAACAATATAATTGTACACATTAGACTATAAAATTTTTAATTTTTTGTTGTTGTTTTACTTAATGAAATAATACCATAGGATAATATTAGATACTATACTATATTTAGACTTGATTTATTTCGTGAAAATATATTAATAAAATTTGTCATTTTAAAAGATAAATTTACAAAACAAACATTTATAAATAATAATATAGTTTCATTATATATTTTAAGTTAATAACATATGAAAATCTTTTTAATCAAACATTTATGATATGATTAATTCTTTTTAACCCTAAAATTGTACGAGTATAGGGGGAGTGGCGGAGGTAAAATTAAACCAACAGGTTTCAAATGAACACACGTATGAGAAAACCTATGCGAGTTCAATTAATGACATTTTTAGTAACTATAGTGTATACCTTTTTGGGTGGTTGCTATTTCGTAACAAAGGCATACATACTGTTTTGGAAACAATATTTTATTTAAAGTATGTAATAGATTAAGCAATGTATACTTTTAGTTTATATCAAAAACAATGCGTTTTTAGAAAAAGCATTTGAAAACACCAAGTTAAATTTGGTGGATCTAATAAACAAAAGGATATGTAATTTCGATGATATTTGATTAAAATGGATTATATTATCAATTCTTGATCTGACATCTGTTTATTAGATAAGATCAGACCTAAAACATATTTTTTTATACTCATAAATTAAACAAGTGTGATTTTGACACATGAAAAATAATTTGTTTATACGCAACATTCTAACTGACCTGTTCATTAACTAGTTAATATAATTTTAAATGTAAAATGGTTATGCTTGTTCCGATTTTATCAAATTTTAACTAATAACTATTAGTAACCTCTCGTTTAATAAGCATTATATAAAACTTCAAAAAAATTAAAGGAGTAGGTATAACAAACAGATTCTGAAAAATGTTCATGCTATATTAGAACTTATAAAATATGTTACCTATCAAATAGTACAATTAGCAAATTTAAATAAAATTAACCCTTCGGACGTAAACATACTTTGTAGGGTTTGCTACGTGGAGGAGGGGAGGGTATTTTACCCCCCCTGAAAAACCAAACTTCCTATTATCCAATTAAGCTGAAATTTGGTATAAAGACACCACCTAAAGACTTGTCGGGCGATTTCAATTTTCAAAAAAAAAATTGATTGGTATAATTTTTATGACCTGATTGCGTCATAAACTCCAGTTAGGAAAACTATAGGAAAATAACCACATGTGCTACATATTGACCAATAAATGCTATAACTTTTGTTCAATGCCATCAATTGACTTGATTCTTTTTGCATCTGATTTCCGATAACAAGATCTATATTTTTATAAATTATACTACTAATACAAATAAGCTATAAGTAGTATAAATTTTATGTAAGTATTATTTTAAATTGCTGGTTATTTTAATAAATAATTTTAATAATCAAGTTAAATGGATATAATTTATGATAAACTTATTTTTTCTAATCATGTTGCAAATTTCAGCTCCTAATATCTTCGGAAAGTAGGAAAACCCAGGGGAGTATAAAATGGATCGATAATTACATCATTTTTTCTGGTATGTAAAAATATTCAAAATTATTTTTGTTAGATAAAAGTATTTTAGCCACTGAGTAAAAATATCAGGGTCATTCGTTTTATAGTTCAATAAAAAACTTAATTTCTTTGAAAAAATGGCATAAATGCAAAGGATTTTTACAAATACGAAAGGTTAAATAAATCATGAATTTTGGTTAAATATAGTGAAAGATCAGACTTGGATTAAATTGACCCTGTACATGTAGTTACATATGACATAAAAGCAGTCCGGATGTTCTAGAGTTTATCCCTTGTAGCATATCAATAATTACCCCCAACAGTTCCTGAAACTTTTGGAAGTCGAGTGAAGATTAAATTGACACACCTTGCGGTATATATTATAGCATAGGTTGTTAATAACACTCAATATACCTATGATGATACTTTTAGATAAGTAATATTAACTGTAGTATAACGACAGATATGTACGTTATCGTTTGCATTTGATTGGAGGGAAGTTAAAGTTTTTTAATGCTTCGCTTAAAATATATGACATCATTAATTTGGCTATCGATATTAATGGAAAATTTATCCACCTTTTATATAGGATACCCAGATTTTCATTGTTGGTACTTTTCTGTCAAATAAACGCTTTATTTGGTTTGCTGAAAGTAAGCGATGACGAAAATTATCAATACTAAAAAAAAACGGATGGGAATTTTAAAAATGTTAATTTTTACTTCATTTTAAGTGAAGTAATTACGTTTATAAAGTATAACATATTTGATACACAATGATGTTTCCGATTAAAATGGTTGTTGGTAGGAGAGGGAGATAGTTTTACACATTTTGGAATGAAATATATTATAATAGCTACTATTTAAGGAGAAGTAAAGAAACCCAACATTGTGAAAAAATCAAAATCACAGTAATTCGCAAATGTTTCTAAGATACAGTATTTTATTTGATGATGAAACGATATGCATAGGAGATATATTTCAATGACATAACCTAATTTTTAGACAGTTCAATATATAAAATAATCGATTAATTATCGTAGGCTTTGTGTACACGATTCTATATACAATATTTAACAAAATACTCTAACACAATCCAACAACAACACTCTAATCACACTTTCCGAGCACACAGTCCCCCAAATAAACTGTGATTCCCTTTAGAAATTGATTCACTCGATTCTCCTCAATTTCAACGGTTTCCCCCACTCCCGCCAACTCTATTGCATCACCAAGGCGACTGTTCCTGGGAAGAAACGCGGCAATACTCGGCGCCACAGACCGACTAAGCGCCACAAATTCTGGCACACGAATACTGTTCAACGAAAGCCGGGCCGCTTTCTGGTATTTCGGGCCACCCCAAGGCGGCGACATAAACACGACGTCAACTATAGCAGCGGCTGTTGTGTTTGGCTTGCGCAGAATCCCGCCAGCCAATAGGAGGTAGTCGGCGATGATGAAATCGATATTGGCGGTCACGTGATAGACGCCGGCGTTGTGGCGCGCTAGGCCGATCTTTATCGGGTCAATATCGATCGCAATGACTGAAAGTGAGCGCGAAAATGAATTGAAAAATCGATATTAAAATATGTATGTTTATTTTGTCAACAAAAGAAAAGAAAAGAACAATGTAAAATTACATCACGGAGTCCCAGAACCAAGTTTAAGACCTAAAAAATATGCCATGAATGAAACTTGATTTTTCATTACCATAAGGTACTGGGATTCACAACATATTAAAATGAAAATGATTTCATGTTTTGAATTTTTGCATGACGTCATAATCAAATAGTGCATTTTTTGAAAGTTTAAATAATTAATATCGAAAAAAATAAAGTAATTTAGAACCCTCTCGTAAAAATAAATATTCAAATCTTAATTCAATTTAATAACTGGTATTTTTTTAAATTTTCATGTTACCATACAACTATCTAATAAAGAATTCTTAGGAAACACTATTATTTTTTAATATTTAAAATTAACATTACTTGATTTACAAGTTGAAATGTTTTCCGCTCCAAAAACCATCCTTGGTTTATGTGCAATTTTTATGCTAATTACTAGTTTCGATTCAGAAATAAACATGACCCCTGCCTAAGTTATTATTACTGTCACATTTGACAAAACTAATAATATATTGAAATATTATTGTTATCGATTATCTTATTATATTAACAAAAATAGAGAATTCCATTATTATATCCATATATTTGATACCTAGAAGACCTTGATGTACAATATGTTTGTACAAATCGGATATTCAGTGCTGAACACATGCACTCGTCTGCTCGCTGCATTGTCGGAGGCCTCTTCCTTTCATGGTACAAAATGTACTTACTGTATGTGAAATAATATAGCATGTACCTTTCGGGTAACATTAATACCCCCATTTTAGACAGGAAGTTTGGAATTCTTGGATGTTACGCTGAAAGTCCGGAGAAAAAATGTTCTATCGAAATAAGATACGCCATTTAAATGCTCCTGAAAGCTTAAACAAAACAATTATTTATAGATATGTAATAAGATCTCACCGCCTTGTGAACGGTTCTATGGCTATGATCTGCCAAGTAGTTGATTAGCCAGTTGTACATTTAATCAATTAGGTCGCTGAAAGTATCGACTAGTTCCGAGAATCGCCCTGTGTCAAATGCTTTCGAAAAGTATCTGGTGATAACTCTGAGGAAAATTCGGTCCTTTATATTTATTATATCACATGTTGAGTTTATAGAATGAATATAAATGCAGTATTTGGACAAGTAAGAGTGTAAAATACAGATTGTAGAAAGTATCTATGCAAACAAACAAACATACAATTAACCAGACTAAAATGCAACAATTAAAATAATCTGAAAATACCGTTTACATTATGCAACAGGCCTAAAACATAATTAGACGTTAAGTTATACCAGTGGAACATGCTTAGCCGTATTTAGAATGAGAAAAATAACAGACAAAGGACAGAGATAAACTAATAAAATAACCAAAATTCACACTTTAGTATAGTGCATGGCTTACTAGCCTCAGCTGCGTGTTTTAATCGATTTTAGCCCATGCACAGTTGCACCTGACATAATTATAATTTGATGGTAGAAGGGCAAGCAAGCTTCACGATATTATCGTCTTAAAACGATTGATTAAATAAAACTTGAAAGAGTTTTAGCGAAAGGTTAGTGGAGGTAGTAGATATATTATGGAGTGTGGTGATATTACAGTTTATTTATTTTTTATAGATCTCGGTCAGGATAGTATACTTCATGAACATCTCGGTCAAGGTCATTCTTTAATAATTGATTAAAAGCACCTTAAGGTAGTTTTAAATGAGTTTTTCTTATTAAAAATGTCACCTTTTAATATCATATTGGAGCTGAACTGGCTTTGCAGATCATCAGAGTAAAAATGGAAAATGGTTAATTTATCGACTGTGAATTAAATGGTTAAAAATATTATTAACAAATCAATATAGTTGTCAGTATTATAAAAACTAACAGGTGAAAATTCGCAATGTCAATATTTACAGAATATTTCTAATAGGGGGATTGTATTTATGGTGAATATTTATGCTATAATCAATGATATCACGAATGTTAATATTATATTTGTTAAATATTTACAAATCTATTTAAACTATTTAATGAAACGATTTCTATTAAAAATACGTCCGATAAGTTCCTTTGAAAATACCACACAATCTGCAGGTTGCTTGCAAACTTTGAAGAAACGAATTAATTGACTGTAGGCTATAATAACAGACCATAAGAGCATTTTGACTGAATATTACAATCTGGAAAAGGGAAGGAAATATTTTAAAATGACAATCAATATTGAAACAAAAAATTTAATTCGATTAGAATTACCTACTCTGTTCTATTGTTAAGTATGTTACGCGGCGAACACTCTAGAAATATGTTATCAACAACATTGGGAGTAACAACATAGGCAATTACTGCCAATATTATGAAAAAACGGATAACATGACCAAATGAGATTGATTCTAGTGAACTTTTATGATAAAATTCGTTTGACTAGCGAGCAAGTAAATTTGCACAGATTGTCGTCGAAGTAATTCGATTGGATAAGCAGCTTAGATGTCTCTCTGTCTACGTCATTTTCAAGAAAGAACACACTAAATGGCATCGATTGTCAGCGAAGTAATTCGATTGGATAAGCAGCTTAGATGTCTCTCTGTCTACGTCATTCTCAAGAAAGAACACACTAATTGACTGTATAACTCAATCAATACCAATCAGCAATTCTATTCCGAAACATGACCGATAATAAATAAGATATACATATCTGCGGGATTATAATATACAGTATATGACAACTAAACTGCAATGTTTGCAGGTTTGGCTCACCGAAGTTACAAGTATGGGCGAACTGGATTGTATTTCCCCCTGCTCCGCAAGATGCATCCAGAAGAACATCTGAGGAACACCGTTTCGCTTGATGGATAGCGAGACACTCTGGGGTGACGCTGTACCAGGACTCTTGGGGAACATGAGATGAGAGGGAAAGCAGAGTTGGGCTTGGTTTGACCACTTTCAGATCTTATTAAAACAATTGCTACGTGGAGGGGGGCCCTGGAAAAACCAAACTTCCTATCACCCGATTAAGCTGAAATTTGGTATACAGATATCTTCTAAAGATTTGTCGATCTATTTTTTTAAAATTAATCGATTGGTATCATTTTTATGACCTGATTACGTCATAAACTCCAGTTAGGAAAACTATAAGAAATAACTTTATATATGCTGTTTATTGACAAAAATTATGCTACAACTTTTGTTCAATGCAACCAATTGACTTGATTCTTTTTGCATCTGATTCCAGATCACGAGATCTATATTTGTTAGCTATATATTTTTAGTTATACTTCTTATATAAATAATCTATAAGTGGTATAAATTTGGGTAATTTTTTAATTTATTTTTTGGGTATTATTTGGGTATTATTTAAAATGACTGGTTATTTTAATAAATAATTTCATTATTCAAGTTATATGTATATAATTTTAGATAAACTTATTTTTTCTATTTATGTTACAAGTTTTAGCTTCTAATAATCACCTAGTATTGTATATTCTACGAACATATATGGAACCGAAAGTGTAATAAGGATTAGACAGGTGCTGAACATTTCAGAATAGAATTGATTGGAACCATCAGGCAAAGTCAGCTCACCAGATAGAAAGAGAAGAAATAAATCAGAAATATTAAAATATAAATCAAAAGAAAGGATAACTATATAACAAAGAAAACTAACAAAAAAGATCCACAAAAGGCAAAGGAGAGGAATTAATAAAACTGGAAATAACAAGAGTACAAAAAAAGGAATTCCACCAAGTTATACTTGTACTTATAACACAGGCCTAGGAAATGAGAGGTTCATAAGTCATGCTTGTAGTGGTTATATGTTAACTAAAGCCAATATCCAGGACACAAAACCAAAACGGACCGAAAGTAGAAGTTGAACCAAAGAGATACAGTAGAAACTTAATAAGGTGCGGGACTTAGGACCCTCAACGGCGTGTTTAATAGCATCGGCGGTAGATGTTGGGCAGTAAACCCAACGAAAAACATCAGTGTGACATTTGACCCCCCCCCTCTTTCTCTCTCTCTCTCTTCACCCTCTTGGTTCTTCTGACTATAGTTAACTATCAGGCAGATAAAATACAATCAATTTGATTTCTCATTGAGTCTACACAGCTAATTAGTTGTGCAATTGTATTGTTTATTAAATAGTTCATCTTTGATTTAGTCGAGATAACCAAACCTATTGTAAATTGTATCTGTGACATTTGTTTTACACATTTGATGTTATCGAAGAAGTGGAAATGGTTTGCCTATTCTATATAATAGGCGACTAATACGATATTTGGTAGCGCTGGATAAAAATTGACTTCCAGTCTTTGAACCTAGAGTATACTGTCACGTACGTCACGTATGTCACGTATGTCACGTATACTGTCACGTATACCGTTATGTATGTCACGTATACTGTCACGTATACTGTCACGTATGTCACGTATATTGTCACGTATACTGTCACCTATACCGTCACGTATACTGTCACGTATACCGTTATGTATGTCACGTATATTGTCACGTATATACCGTTATGTATGTCACGTATGTCACGTATATTGTCACGTATACTGTCACGTATACCGTCACGTATATTGTCACGTATGTCACGTATATTGTCACGTATGTCACATATACTGGCACGTATGTCACATATACTGGCACGTATGTCACGTATACTGGCACGTATGTCACGTATACTGTCACGTATACTGGCACGTATACTGTCACGTATATTGTCACGTATGTAACGTATACTGTCACGTATGTAACGTATACTGTCACGTATACTGCCACGTATGTCACGTATACTGTCATTTATGTCCCGCATACCGTCACGTATGTCACGTATATTGTCACGTATACTGGCACGTATGTCACGTATACTGGCACGTATGTCACGTATACTGTCACGTATGTTATAGGAATACATAACAATAATTTTACATACAACTGTAACTAGCCAATCAAAGGTTACATTGCTAATCAATATTTACATGTTACAAATTATTAATATTATATTGATAGCTAATAATACAAGTTAGTAACAGTTTTTTGGATTATCTCACCAGAGTCGAGCTTGATGCCTTCATCGAATCTGGTGAAGAGGGAATAACGCCGCTGCCAATATTTACGCAGGGCACCCTTCCACGGTTGAACACCTTTCGGGCCTCGATTTCGTTTTAATCTGTACAGCAGAAGATCAGGGAACATTGCCATTTTAAACGCTTTTAAAGCAATTATAAACACTTTTAAAGCAATTTTAAGACAAATTTAATAATTATTTATATGTAAATATTATAAATCATTTAATGTCTGTCATTGTCCCACGATATAAATATAAACAATGTGATATATTATTTACTCAGCCGAACATATTTACTGATCATTAAATATTATTATTGATTCTAATGCTCTGCCATGTGCTTTGAAAACAGATTTTTGTTTTAATAATATAATTCGAAAACACACAGATTTTTCCTTCGTTTTGTCAATTTAGCATTTTTTTAATTTATAAACTTTCAAATGTGTCCAGTAATTCCGCATTCATTTTTAGACATTGCTCAAGAAAAGATAACATCTCAATTATATTTACAGTTCTTGTCAGACAGATACTTTGATTCAGAATCTCTCATTATAATGTAATACGCCATCGAAAATTCACCTTGATTTCCGTGTTCGTTTCACCTTTTCCGGTTTCTCCATCGCGACTATTTCTGCAATTGATCAACATTAACACAATTGTACAGCTGTCATAATTAACGTAGAGGTAAACATGTTGTCTATGGTGTGTGTGCGTACGTCACCTTTATTGATTGCAGAATTTGGAGACATTTCATCGATCATCTCTGAAGATTCTCTGCATGAGGTAGTTGGCTGTTCTGGAAAACTGTAAATGTTTAAAGTTGAAAATTAGTCAGAAGAAACCCATCGATCGATCTTGACAAAAGAGAAAAACAGTCAAATCAATCAATATTTCAATGAATCAATACATCCGTGTTGAAACGTAAGTCAGGAAACAGCAGAATTTTTAATAAAGAATACTTTTATCAAATGCACACAAATTTCGTGTAACATTGTTCCTGGCTCATTGTATGTAGAAACAATATATTTTATATGTTTCTTATACGATAAGGAATGTGTGAAAATATGCGCAGATTACCCGTCTTATTTTTCTTAAATAGAGTTACATCTATTTTGTTAACAATGATAATAATATGTGTTTTGATACAATTAACAAAGTTGAGTTAAACAATTTCAAACAACAAAAAATAAATACCAACATTAGGCTATAGTTGTACTATAGGCAATGTGTTTGATAGAAAGTAAAAAAAATCCTTTTATTCTTATGAAAGGAAGAAATTGGCCGCTTCAAAATATTCATATATATGCATTCATATCCAATATGCAATTTTGTAATATTCGATGTTATGTGTTTCCGATACTATGACTGGTTTTAGTATTTCTCCAACAGTTTAATATTGGAAACTGATTTATATATGTGACATACAGATGTTGTGTGTGACTATTCAGCGTTGGACGTGGTATTTCTAACGAAGGCGAGTAGTATGTCATTTCTATGTAGGACAGATGTTTACCTAGTTCATCTAAAATACGCTGAAAAGCAGTTTTACAAAAAGTGTAAAATATGTAAATCTATAAATCGATATTCAAATATCAAATTGACCACAACAAAAGTTCAGAAAAAGTCTTACATTTTCAATATATATATTCAAAATTTCGTCATAGAAACTAAAATGAGTAATGGGTCAATGGCACATGTCAGGATAATTAGGATTAATCGATATTGAACTTATCAAATATAGCGTATAACAATGAAACCATGTGCTAACGTCTTCCTTATGATTCTCCGATTCGATTAATTCTTTAATAATCAATAATAAACAAATGTTTTAAAAAAAAAATTAATCGCTTAATAGTCGTGCAGTTGAGTTCATTTAATAATCCGGATTCCTCTGTACTCTCGAACTTTTAAATGTATACTAAAAATAATATTATGATATCTGTGACTAAATAACTGAAATATATATTGTATATACATGATCTAGTCCTGACAAATAAACACATTGTTAAATGATAGAGTGAGGATGAAATGGAGGACCACAGGTCGTCCAGCCACTGGAAATACGGGACAAACAGGGGACATTATGTTGAGAAGTGATTCCAACCTATCGATACCTCATTTTATACTATTATTAGGGAAAGAATTATTCCGAATTAACGGAATGTTCAGTTAAAATAGCAAATAAATAAATTCGAAATAAACTTACTTAAATGATAAGTTATAGCCTAGCAGATGAATATAGCGGGGGGGGGGGGTTAGAGATACCACTCATATACTACTTACATATATAAACAAATGTGTGTATACACATATATACAAAAAAACCATAATCATTTAGTGGTCTATAAAAATGGCAGTTTTGAGGAAGAAAAACATGTTGTATGTATGAAGAAAGAACAATGGCTGAGAAAACCAAATTGATTTATGTAGCATAATAATAATAAATAATAATGTACATTTCTCGAACTGACAGGCCGCAGCGGTCAAGTGGAAGAAAATACATAGGTATACATCATTATTTACAGAAAGTTAGGAACTGGTTAGGGACAAGATACGAAAAAGAATAACAAAATCGCACTGAAAGAAACTTTAAAGAAGACAGAGGGTCAAAAGTTTAGACATTAAACATAAGGTGCTATACGGTTCAATATCATTCATCGTATTAAATTCTTAGTGCCACTTAGTGTAGCGTTGTCTGATGTTGTAAGACATTCTACGAAGGAGTTGTATGCCGTTGTTTTGACTTTTTGAAGGAGTGCGAATCTTTGTATGTATCTTTATTGACTGGAATAATTGTTCGTCACGCACGTTTAGCTACCTTGGTTGCGATGGGGTCTATAGGTAACATGTGTGCTGTGCATTTGTGTGGCAGCTGGTTAGGGTTTAAATAATCTGTAAGAGACAGTTTCCTCGCTTTTTTTTGGGTGATAGGATACTGGTGAGTATGTCTTTAAGAAAAAAATTGTCAAAGCTTTATTTTAAAGATGGACACTAGTGAAGTAAATCCTGAGGTTTAAAAATTAAGGAAAAAGTAAAAACAGATTAACCAAAACTCCGGATTGAGCGAAATCGCCCTCTATGCAATCGACATAGTTCACCTGATTGGCTGGGATTGTCGCAATCGCTTCGCAGCTGGGGGAGGTTCATCTTCATCCGACGAGGAAATATCTGATAGAGTAACAAATAGCTCCGATGATACGGCTTCCATTGCGAGGACTGAAAATAAACACCCAATCATTGATTGGTTCAATAATTAATTAGTAATCGTTTAGCTTTACCATATTCCAGATAAAATGACTCATCAATATTATAGTGGCCTTATTGGATATTCAGATTTGAAAAAGAGTTGCCATATTCATTCCTTCTTAACCCTTCGTACGTGGAAGGGGGGGGGGGGGGTATGCCAAATTTTTTTCAAAGAAATTAAGTTTTTGATTGAAATATAAAACGTATGCCCCTGATTTTTTACTCAGTGGTT
>JAUZND010002250.1:0-12973 GCA_034780555.1 Coelogynopora nodosa
CCTCGCACCTTGTACACATTGAACCTCGCACCTTGTACACATTGAACCTCGCACCTTGTACACATTGAACCTCGCACTTGGTACACATTGAACCTCGCACTTGGTACACATTGAACCTCGCACTTGGTACACATTGAACCTCGCACCTTGTACACATTGAACTTCGCAAACATTTATATTATATATATATATTACATATCATGTATAAAATATATATTTGATGCAAACTACACATTTGTAATGTGAGAGAAAATCTCCATTCTGATTTAAAAAAAATTGAAATCCTTGTCCTGCATAGTTTAGAAAATGATTGAACAATTTAATACTTTAAAAAAAATGGTGTAATGTTTACATTAAATTAATGAATAATTTCACATTTTTAACAAACATAGTAGTGTCCATCTCATTCTGGAGGTATTAATGTTTACATTCTTTATAATATTTTGACTAGGTATAGAGGCCTACTTGCTATTTATCAGCTTAAACAATCAAGATTCATAAATGTAAATGTTTTATTATATAGAGAGCGTTGAGATGATGAAAAAGTTTCATATATAAATTGGTATCTTTAAACCATAACATTTAATACATCTTTAATCCTCGCCCGGCTCACTTTATTAGAAAAATCACGCTGACGGTAAACACTGAGTGTCCCATATAATAAAAAGAATATTCACGTTATAAATCCATAGTATAACTATTTATTATAAACGGTAATTTCATACATAACATTGTCATATACATAAAATATACTTTAAAGCATGGTTCAAAATAAATGTAATAATGAAATACTCTAACATATAACGTTAACAAGTTATCAATTGCTACTCATTATTCTCTTTGTTGAGTGTTCTTGGCAGACAAACTGGCCGCATGCACGCACAACAGCGCATATTGTACATATTCATTTACGAACATTACATAAGTAGCACCGGCCTCGTCGCCAGGAACAACCTCAACTGCAGCAGGCCCCTGCTGTGGCTGTTGTTGAATCTCAACTCCGCAGGCTGACAGAACTTTGCGAATATCTAACTGCAGTGTTGGTTTTTGAGGCCGTCGTTGCCTTTACGGCTTAATTAACTGCTCGGATAACTGTTGAATGAATAACTGAAGAACATATTTTTACCTATTCCCCAACCTGGATTCTTGTTCATCCAAATGATAAAAAGCATTGACTGCTCCTATATCATATTGAAACATATTGGGCAAAAATGGTTGGCCAGCAAATGGTTGTTCTGCAGCAACTGAAAGTTTCATCCAATTGATCTGTGGTGTCGACTGCGGCTTTCGTCTTGTTATACTCCAGGATTAACTGTGGCCTAAATTTCGGTCAACGCGGTCTCATTGTCATTATCAGGAGTTGAGAGAAGGATAACAGATTTACCCTTTTTGAGAACATTAGAACATGTCGTTATTTTACCACTGAAACAAATAAACTACTATGTACCTCTCTTTGACGATATTTATCAAACTAGTTTGGAACTTGTCGTCTGATGCTTCTCAATGTACCTAGAATAGTAAGCTTGCTTCTTAACATTGATTCAGATAAAGGTATCGAGGTAAAACAATTGTCCATGGTGATATGACGACCGGATTGATATACAGAAGAGTTGATAGGTTTTCAACTAGGCTACTGGAAGGTTTACAGTTTTTCCACAAAACGTATTATAATGAAATTGTATTGTAAATCGTTTATAAACATTTTAACAAGAAAGGTAATGTAGTATGAGCTATATATTTTAATATTTAACGGCAGACCGCCTATGTGTACCGGGCGAGGGTTAAATATAAAATAGAACATTTCATTGTTGTTGTAAACATACAAAATACTTTTATTAAATGTTTAGACCAAATATTCTGTAGGAGGAATGTGGGATTCCTAAGTTAATAGTATTGTTATATACCTAAATTAAGCATTAGTAACAAGACAAAAGGTCGTCTTTATTTTATCCAATAACAAAGAAAAAATAAAATAAAAATATTTTTTTGTTTTGTCCAATTATAAACGATCGTTTATAAACAGCGCTTTTTTGTAGCCCAACAAAAATAACCACTTTTTGAAATTGTTTTTTGTTAAAATTATATCAACCCTCGTTTAAAATACAAAAGAAATCTAAATTGCGTACAACTATCAGTTTTATTTAACTCCATATAATAATTATTGCATATTTGTAAATTATTTTTTAAAGAAACATTCTCATTACCACACTTTGTTTATAATGTATCGCGCCAGAAAAAACCTTGACTTGTATATTACTGAAACATATATATGTAGAACATGTAGATAAATATATTTGTTTATGTATTAATCAACAAAACTTTTTTATTGCATTTTCTACTTACTTATTTGCGTATTTTCAGACATTATTTTACTGGTGTATATGGGGGTTTTCTGCAAATAACTGGACGAAACAGCGTTGTACAAATCTGACAGCCGTCGAATACGTAACGAATTTGCGACTTTTATAATAATATAATACCGTGATTTCTAAATTATATTTAATTGCGCCTAAATCTTAACGTTACGAGAATTTGCAATCACATATATATAATGCTTGTACAAAATTGGTAGTTTAACTCTACAAACATGTTTACACTTTTTTCACTCTTTCTATAAATTGAAATTCAAAGCGATACTTAATATATGGTCAATAAATAATAAAAAATACTTATTATTATTTGCCTTGACTTGAGCAATATTTTCCATATTTACATATACGGTCACTGAGTTAATGCCTATCAATTACAAATTATATGTATCGATGTTCTTTTAGGGTTCACACGAATCCATACATGTACCTCCCGGAGGATGCACACCTTTTAGGGTTATATAAACACGATAATGTGTCGTAAATATATGTATGTGTAATACCCTCACATGTAAAGAGTACCATGCATGGTTGCCATGCATAGACATGGTACCACAATTCCATAGTTAAGATGATTTGTGCACTGCATACAGTCACTGTGCACATCCGTGATAATAATGTCAATTATTATATTTTATCAAACTATATATGGTAACAAGATAGTGAGTGGAACTGGTTGAAAGGAGCTGGAATTGTGTTTCTTTTTGGAAATATCGTGAGAACTAGAGGGAGCTCATCTCAAATTTAATGTTGAGAGGATGCGACCACTTGAGTATGTTCAGGTTGTGTTAAGGCCGTTTTTTATCAGAAAAGTATCCAAAAGCGACAGTTTATTACCATACGTTATTGCTACGGATCCGAGTTTAATGTTTTTAGTATATATATATATGTATATATATATACGGGAGTTCACATATATATAGACCAGCGGTGTGTGCATGAGTATTGTAATTGCTCTGATGGGGTACATGTCTTGTTACATATATTATATTCATGTAACTATAATACATGTATCTGACAAATCCAGGAATTTCTGCATCATTAAAGTCAGCAGACAAAAAGTTATACAGTAAAAATGTTCAGAAGTTAGTATGTGCATGATGTTGCACAGCAAAAGTATCCCCGGTTTTCGTTTTAGACTGGAAATTTCATTTTTTGCAATAGTAATTTATTTCAAATTATTTTACATTAATACTGAACAAATTCATTCCCATAATGCTATTTGTTTCAATAATTCTACACAGAAGGCCTACCCAGAAACGCAATCGTACAATAGTTATTACATTGTTTAAATAACCGATAATTCGATTATAGAATATTTTACAGAATCAAAATAATGAAAAGAATAATTTAAGTATATGATAATCTATGATTTAGAATGATTAGTGAAATTTAAACTCAAGAAACTTACTAATTTGCCCTGAGTGCGAAGCACGATGAATAAAAGAGTAGATTAAATATCTATGGTTCTTTATATGGTCTTTACTAAATAAATCAAATTATAAATAAAGATTGATTAATAAAAACGGGAAAAAATATTGATTCATTGATTGATCCGATATCTATGACATGAAATTTGTAAAATATTACTAAATATATAAAAATAATAATAACAATATATTGTAATATATTACTGTATAAAATATAAGATTATGATGATGATATTTTTATAATTAAATCAATATTCGCAGTTATAATAACTGCAGTTTTAATTGTAATTATATCTTATCTTAGCTTATATTAACAGGAATAGACTATTTACTAAACAAGTATCTGTAAAATAATGTCCTTAATTTATCATTTTCTAATATGATATTGTTTATTTAATCTTCCATTTCAAAAATAATGTTTATTAATATTTTCACTACCACGTCCACCATGCCCTTCAACCATATCTTCCATAATCTGCTTTTCTGCTGCAGGTATGTCCGTAGTATTCAAGCTTTTGTCGGTTCAACTGATGTTGGGTTCTTTGACTGTATAAAGGATAGTTTTGTTAGTTTTCTTTTCCGTCCAATTACCAACTATAGTTATTTTGGACTTTTTAACATTCAGGTAGAGTCCAACATTCTCACTTGCAATTCTAACCCGATATAATAGGTTCGTAAACATAAGAAATTGGTTTGTATTTATACAAAGTTATAGCTTATGGGTCAATATAGCAAATTATATATTTTTTCGCGGAGTTTTTCTAAACTGGAGTTTATGACGTAATCAGGTTATAACAATTATACCAATTAACTCATTCTTTTCAAAAATACAAATATCTCGAAAAGTCTTTAGAAGGTATCTGTATAGCAAATTTCAGCTTAATCAGATGATGGGAAGTTTGTTTTTCCAGGTGGGGTAAAACTCCCCCTCCAAGGAGCAAACCCTACAAAATATGTCCACGGCCGGACGAACCAGTAGCTTAAAAAAGTCAGCTATGGTTTATACCAAAGAAAAGTTAACTATGCAGTTGAAAGTTAACTTACTTAACTTCTTTTTTCAAATTAAGTAAAAGATTTGTAGTTAATTTATAAATAATAAATATATTGACTGCAATATACTATTGAGTAGTATGTATATATCTACTTATATTTGTCGTAAAAATTATGACTGACAATAAAAGAAAGAAGATGGATTAAATTTATAATGTAATCAAATATAAAGAAATAATTGTAAAATATAATAATAAATATTAAGTCAACTAAAAAGATCATTTGAATTTGTTTAGTAATAATTCTTATTTTAATAAATAAATAAATAAAATGATTTACAATAATTGTTAGTATAAATTTAAAAGTTCCTTTACAAAACAATGTAAGTACTTGCCCAGGGTAGCGTTTTTATACATTTCTTCAATTAAATAAAGAATTGGTTCAGAATGTATTAGTATATTGAAACATTAGCATGTTTATGCACAGTAAATTGAAACACAAATTAAGATGTGTTTATCGAAATAACATGAATACCAATATTCCTGTGTACATTTAAAAATTAAATTACTTATTATGGGTATTTGGAGAAATGAATGAAATTTGGTTAACTTTAATATATCTTTGTTTGGATATGATGTTGCGCTTGATGACGTTTTGATTTTGAAACAACAGAGTACAGTCATCACATATTTTTCTTTGAATTACAAATCGTATGCATTTGCAGATTAGAGCAAGAAGCCTTTACAAATAAAACAAACCATTGATGGATAATTAAACGTTTGCTGCGCTTTGTAGATATTTATTAGTTGAAACTATAGTAGTTTCTTTCGATAAAAAATCTAATATTTGTCAAATAAAACAAGCTACAAAAGTGAACATTGAGATCATAACTTGCTTATTAAATACGTGTGATCATTTTCATGCATTTAAAATGTTAGCTTTTAATTATGCGTCTGCTATTACTAAAATGTGGCTAGGAGCTTATATATCAAACTTTATTCTCGAGTGAACTTTTTGCTCGAATAATTTGTGAAATTCTTTCCAGTCGACTTCATCCATAGGGACATCTTCAGGATCCACAAATTCACCGTTTTGCACCCTGACATATTCACTTATTTCATCCAATGGTTCACCCCAAGCCACTTTGCTTTTTATCAGGGCCTTATCCGGATTTTTAGACATGCTATAACGAATTAGTTTGAAAATAACACATATTATTATGATTAGAAATATCGCCATCGATGGTATAAATGGAAAGATTCCCTTTGAAAGTGGCATTTCTTTTCCAAGGTATATAATTGGCTTGCGAAATATACAGGATAGCACTAACACAATTAATAGTATGAGAGGAGTTAATCCATACCAGGCAACTAACCATATTATAATAATAATGTTCCAGGTTAGAAATCTGGAAAGGTGTGCATAAGTAGATAGTTCCTCAAGATGGACGCCGAAATTACAACCGCCGTAAACGACGCTCGCAACTAAATTTTCCAGCATGACTATAAACATCAAACTCCAACCGAATCCAAATGCGTCCAAATATGATATTAGAAAAATGCCCATTTCACTACAAAATATAACTCCTAACGAGGCATTTAGTAGACATATTACGAACAATATTAAACCTCTGTTCTTTAATTGTTGAGGAAAACTGTCAATGATTCCAGTAACAAGGGTGTTGACCATAGTCACCATTGTATTCAGGCCAACAATGATTAACGTGGCAAAATACATAATACTCCAAAATGATCCACTATCCTTATTATAACTTATTATTTCCGGAAACAGCTTGAATGTCATAGCAACACCGTGTTCAAGAACATAATCGATTGGTACATTCCTTTGAAACGCCAAAGCACCAAGATATCCAAAGACCAACAAACCAGACAGGATATTAAATAGGCCACTAAAAAATGTTACACAAAATACATCTCGAAGTAGGTTATCATGTAAGACATTGCGACTGGCGCAGGTGATGATAACTCCTGTGCCGACTTTTAATGACAATAGTGCCTGCACAGCTGCATCTCGCCACATGTCGGCATTTAAAAAGAAGGCTTTGTCAATATCTATAAATTTCGACCAGCCATTTTTGAAGCCATCCTGAAAGCCTACAATAAAAAGAAAAGTAATTACAACAAAAGGAAACATTTCAAAAAAGTACTTTGCTTTCACTGGATATTGCCTTTTTCGAATTACTACGCAAAATATGACTGCCCAAATCAGAAATAGATTAAAAATTAAGGTTATGTTGAAGCTATCTGTTGGAGCAACGACTTTATTAAAATAGTCATGTTCGAAATGAGAATCGTTAAGTTTGAATTCGATAATTCCCTCGATTTTGCTTCCATTATAACACAAATTATTTTTTACTTCCAAAGGCGAGGAGCAGTTCACAACTTCTAACTCCATAAGACGAATAGAACAGAAGTCGTCGTTACATCTATTCCAGGGTAAAGGTGATGCCATTGATGCTCGCAAGTAAAACAGACTCCATGCTATCAACGCTGGATAATAAAAGCACAGAATCGTCAGGATTGTTGACATAACCACACCGATAAATTTAAAAATTGGTGAAAATGTCCAACATGTTACATGACCTTGATGGGAGTAGCGTCCTAGCATGGCCTCTATTAAAAGTGATGGTAAACCCACAAAAATTAGCATAAGAGTATAGGCTAGTACAAAAGCACCACCCTTGTATTTATGACATAAATAGGGGAAACGCCACAAGGCATCAAAGCCTAAACTATTACCAAGGCAGTAGAATAATATTTTTAATATATTATCATATTTAGTATCGTTATAAATGGCATAAACTGGTATCATAGTTTCTTTTAATCCAAAATATCTTCCAGTTACGTGTTTGAATTTTCTGCGCAGATAGTCATAGTTGACTATTACGACCCTGTCATCAGCTTTCATTCTTTTCTCACCGTAAAGTGAGCCATCTTTATCAAGATTAGGGATTTCGGAGACTTCACTTGAAGTTTTCGAGAACAATTTATGTTTATTAATTTTTTTATCATTTTTATCATTTTTATCGTTTTTATCAAAAATTGAATCATCGAAATCAAGAGATGGTACCTGATTTAGAGAATGCGTTTTGCTTTTTTTATCAAATATTGAATCATCAAAATCCATAGATGGTACCTGATTCAGAGAATGCACCTTTTTATTTTTATCTAACATTGGAGCTTCAAATTCCGTAGATGATTGCTTAGTTGAGGGAGGCGCCTTTTTTTTTAATTTAGAGAACATTTTGTGAAAGTGCCAAAACAATATTTTATTATTATTGTCAAGTATTCGTTACATTTCTTGACATTGCATGATTTTTGTTAGAATACAATTTACTCTCAAATGAATTTCATATGTTGTTTTTGAAATGAGAATATATATAATATTTTCATATTTAAAAATTTCTAATTCATAATTATTTTCAAATATATCTTTAAATTATGATATAATATGTAATAATCATCGTAATATTAAAATTGATTTATGAAAGTAGAACTATTGCGAGAAATAATCAAAACAAAATTAATGTTTAATGATTGATAGTTGCTACAATTATTTTGTTATTAAATAAATTAAATAAGAGAAAGAGAGTGTTATGCACCGTTTATGTAGTGTATGGCAGAAAAAATAGTTACTTAATTTTATTAATATGTGATAACTTTAAAATTTGTTTAAATTACATTAATAATAAAAAATAACAATGACGTTAATAGCAATAACAATAACAAAACATTTATTAATGTTTCTACATCAAATATAATGCTAGGTTAGACGAGATACCATAATATATATTTTTTTAAATGTAATATTATAATTGAGATCGGATAAATAAATGAATCAATATTTCAAAATATTCAATTTATTGCAAGCGTTTCATCATGGCGTCAAATCTAGAATTGATTAAATAAAACAAATTCGATATTTATGAAAATAATACATAAAATAATTGCGAAAGCCCTTTAATATATGGCATAATTAATAAAAGTATTACATCATTTGAGCGCGGCCACCACTCTTCTGATTAGTTGAGAATGACATGGGCGATGGTCCCCAAGTTTCGGTTTCGATTTTAATTTTTTTATATTCAAAACCGAAAATGAAACAACCCCCCTTATCGACCAACTAGCATTAATAATTCTAAACGAATGAGACGTTTGGAAATTAATATAATGCGGTGGTGTGCGCTTTCCTCACGCTCTCTCTCTGCTCTATTTTTAAAGAGTTTAGTTGTGGACTTTATCATTGTACTTCATCATGTTCCTCTGATATGTTGGATATTAAAGTCGGGACTCACCGCTACGTAAGGAAGTCAGAGAAGAGAATAATTTTTTTTAATTTGTCAACCAACACTCGGTCACATATTCTAATTAAAAGCGGCGAATTAAACAACATCAACGGGCCAGTTAACTCACAAGTTCTTGAATATCTAGACACTTTCGACATGACTTCTGAACTATCGCGCGATCATCTTCGCGTCAATATTGGCTGGCTTGAGTAGATAGTATAACCCAAAGTGCATGAATTTCTAACGCACATTTGTACAGGCATTAGCAAGACTATACATGATCTCTACCTGGACAAACCTGAGCTGCGCCTTACGTTTAAGACTGATATCAACATTTTCTGGGCAAAGAGGGCTAAGAATGAGCTCGAATTTGATTGGTCGGGAAAGCTGTACAACATCGAGGATTTAAATGCCGGTCGCTACCAATTTGTCATTCGTTGTTATGGCATTTATCTGGATCAACATGGCGACACGAACTACGTGACCGCTAATAATCTTACAAGTATCCGAATTCGTTATCACCCTACTGTCTGCAGTGGTGAAAAGATTCCTTAAGTCTGCCTAATGACTGATTCCACTTGGGGGGACTGCAGGGCGCATGCGCAAAAATATATTTTACCAAGGGGAACGTAATTTTAATGCATATTTTGACCTTTGTACTAAATATCTGGATTCTATGATTATGGAAACCTAAAAAAAGTATACATTTTTGTAAAGGTATTAAGATAATTTTTAAGAATAAACAAATGTAATTGCTTTCAAATAGAACAGTAAAATATAAAAGACTGGGGGGGGGGAAAGCGACTGGTACATATTTCGTAAGAATAAGCCTAGAGAAGGCAATTCTTCAACGTGCAAGGAAGCTGTCCAACCTCAATGATACCAATATCAATGATACCCAAGACACAAACCGCTACTCCAGAGAAGGCAATTCTTCAACGTGCAAGGAAGCTGTCCAACCTCAATGATACTCAAGACACAAACCGCTACTCCAGAGAAGGCACGGACAGCCGATGACGTCTCAATCACTGTACATTCCAATTCCTATTTGACGAATAATTGTCTCTTACTTGATAATGAATAACTTTTATACAAATTTATTATTTTCTTACTTGATTATCAGGGGCCAGTAAAGGCCACCAGATCCTATTAGAACAAAATTTCTTAATTAATTGTTATCAAACGATTTTGGTATACCACCTGTTATACTGTTACTGCTCCTTCTTATAAATATTGTCAATTTATGTAATACATGTATCTTTTCAATAAATGTTTTATCAATACATATAAATGTCTTGTCTATTTTATAACTAGATACCTATTAGGTAACCCATAAAATAGTTCGACAAAAACATCTGACCGAGATCAGAAGTGTATATCTATATATGCCTAATCTATATATATGACTTTCGCAAATATTTCACCAGGTGGGAGAATACGTATACCCATACGCCAAAGCAGTATTCAAATGGGTTTCATCGGATCATAGCAAACAATTGCTTCATCCAACGGCTCATCATCATCATTGCTGGCTTGCGATGGCTCATACTACATTAAATGGTAATTATATATATTTAATTCTTTTAAATGCCTTATTTGTAATCATATGTTTAGATCGTCATCTCGGTAAAACGTTATTGGCATTATATATTAACAGGTTGTCTTTACAATGAGATATTTATCAGATATTAAGGAATAATGTTATAAGGTATTAAATAATATATATATAATACTTACGCTTCTTATATTAAGTTATTATTTAATTCTAAAAATATGTATCGGCACATATAACAATTTGCCTTTGTAGAAATAGCTGCAGTTATAATTTCCTGATGAAGGTTAACAAACTGATGAAGACTCTGACTGACGATGAGAAAAATGCATTTGGAGATCCATCTCATCTTGATAGGCGCATCTTACAAGCATCATGCGAGATTCAAGGTCTCAATCCATCATCTGTTGTACGTCTGGAGAATGAACCTGTAACAATGAAGAAGGCGACTAAATGACTACTGTGACCAACGTCAAGAATCTAGAAATAGACTGGAACAAAGGCTCTGCTGATTCTGTGACAAACAACACACACTCTTGACTCACTCAAGATTCTGAAAAAACTTTGGAGAATGCGATAAATCCTATTAACTATTTTAATTTGTTTTTATTTATGTTAGACTATATTGAAAATGAGAGTAATTTGTAAGCGCATTAGAAGAGAGTTTTATTCTACAATGACTAAGAGAGAACTCGTCAGTGGATATAATAACAATGTATATACTATCATAAAAGTTGTACTGGTCAGTTGATAGTAACAGGCCGCAACAGGCCCCATTCAAAGAAACAGATTGAGAGGAGGTCAAGCTATTTTGACTCCTTAAACCAAATTTAAAAGGTATGCTCGTGGTACGTTAGAAGCTATATCAACGGAGGAAATTTCAGCTGACTCAGTTGAAAGACAACACAGTTGTCACTATTATATCAACTGTTGTCCATAACCGTAAGCAGCTAGCAATAGCCCTTGTTCTGGCGACAGTATGGTTTGCATCTCAACCAGATCCGTTTGCCATTTCATGTCCATTTTTCCCACCATGTAGCGTCTGTGGTGGAACTTTCGTCTCACCGGCTTGTGTAGTGTATAGACCCACTGACTGTTGAGCCATTTGGTCACTTCTTTTCGGAGTAGCTTGCTCATCTTTACCCCAATTCATCTATAGTTGCGTAAGAGCTCGCGTTTTAGTACAGCGGATGAAGTACGGCATATGTTGTTCCATTTGATGTCGACTGTATATGCGCTTTATCAGATTCTATGAGTTTTTTACAACAACTGCTGCACAGCGGCATGATTGTTTGTAATGGAGAAAAAGATGTGAAGTGTATTACAAACGGCGAGGACTGGGAAATTGTTAAAAGATTTAATTTACTTGGCTCGCTCATCAGTTTAACCAAAGATATTAGGTGACAACTAGTCATGGCACATACAGCACGCACACCATCTTCAGACGGACAATGATACGACTTATGAACTCTTAGGTGTTTTCTATCGCCACGCCTGGTTGTGAAGGCTGGACAAGACTTTTAAAGTGTGGCCATGGCGCAAGATACTTAATATTGGTTGGAAAGAGAAGAAAAGCAACAAAGTTGTTCTACGAATCATCCAAGAACCCATGAGACTATTGCATCGTGTCACTTGACAAAAGTTCAAATATTATGGCTACATATGCCGCAAAGAAGACGACAATCAATCTCTCCAGAAACAAATAATGGAAGAAATGGTTGAGGGCCGTGGAGAACGTGGAAGACTGAGAATAAAAGAGTGTATAAAACAATAAATGAGAACATCAGCGGTAGTAGTAAACAGAGCGGTTTGGCGTGCAGATATCACTGAGGTCAACAAGTGGCACACCGCGCCTTAACGGACTGACGACGATGCTGCACAGTTTTAACATTGTTCTTGTTTTAAAACATTTAAAAAAAATCTTTTTTTTCGAATTATTATTTTAGTTATACAATATTTATATATATGCATATGTTTGGGGAGGGAGATTTACTCATATGTATTATTAAAGTTATCCACGATTTGTTGTCGAATAGAGGATTGTAGTTGTTTAGTAAAAGTTCAAGAAAAACAAATTGTTTCACGAGTATCGCCGCCAAAATTTATATATATGTATAACCATCTCCATCAATGGTTTCAATATTTCCGATGAATTCCATAACCACATTGTTTCAAAGAACCAGGCCATTTTTCTACTGATTTTCTTAACTAGTCTAGTGACTAGTGACTAGTGGTCTCATCATCAGTGACTCATCATCAGTGACTCATCATCAGTGACTCATCATCAGTGACTCATCATCAGTGACTCATCATCAGTGACTCATCA
>JAUZND010002251.1:0-12973 GCA_034780555.1 Coelogynopora nodosa
ATTTTTCATATCATTATAAGTATACACCTGTTAACATAGAATAGATATTATCAAGTTATAGTGACCCACAAATGTGTGAATATCTGCTCTAATTCTACTTATTGTATCAATTAAAATGTTGTAGAAATGTATCTAAAAATTACCCTGCAAAGTTTTTTTTCCAGAGCATTTTTAAATTTCCAGTACATTTTCTTTTTACCAGGCCCTTTTTTATTTTTTACAGGGTTCAACAATTTTTTTGAGGGCCCCTGAACTTTAAGGGCTAGTGCGCGGCCAGAAACCCTGGCAGGTAAAACAGGCAAATTTTTAGGCAATCGTTGTGAAATTTTAAAGTCAGTTTAATGTTTTTTACAATGAAGTGGTCTCAGAAGCCTCAGGCAAGACAGATTCAGTGGTTTTGCCTAGAAAAAAAGTACCATGCAGACTAGATAATGGAGAACAGCCTGTTCAGTTTGAAGATCCTAAAAGCTATTTCAGACAGCAATACCATGAAGTCCACGACCTGGCAATATCAGAATTAGAGAGACAATTCACTCAAACATCCTTTACAACAGCAATAGAAATTGAACAGCTTCTATTAAATTCATCCAATGGTAGTCCAACTCCATGAATTTCTGACAATCTTACTAGACTGTATCATACTGATGTGGACAAAGCCAGGCTCCTTTTACAATTACAAATGCTTCCAGATGTTCTCAAATCCACGGATCAAAACTCCCAATTACTCATATCTCCCAAATCAGTGCAGCTGTCAAAGGATCAAAAATTGGCCAAGTCATGTTTTCTGAAGTAGATAATTTACTACATATTTATCCAACAGTTCCTATAACTACTGCTATAGCAGAAAGATCATTCTCCATTTTTAACCCTCTATAGAATACTATATAGAATATTTATAGCATACTGTTATAGAATATTATTAACCTAGGTACAGTCATGTAGTCAATTCTAAATCTATATTTTACAAAAACATGCTTATTTAAAAGTATAAGTATATCAACATACATATTATTTGTTTATTTTGAAAAAATTACCTATTCATTTCCCTGTACAATAAAATGTATTAAATGGAGAAATACATGTTTAGTAAATAACATTATGTATCTACATGAAGCATTGTCTATAGACATATAATATAAAAATAGAATATTCACATATATCAGAGTAACTAAATGCATTTTATTGTTCATGTGCATTATCTGTTTATCTTAAAAACATAATCATAAATCAATTTACATGTACAATTCTTTGGCACATAGAATAAAAATGAAAGATATAAGTATACACATTTTTTCACTATTGAATGATCATTATCTAAAACTGTATGGGATCAACTAGATCAGTTTTCTCTTATCTGTTTTTGATTCCATGGTAATTACATTGCTCTATGTTTACTTTTACTTACTATTATTGTTAATGACATATGTAATTTCCTAAATAAATAATTATTATTATTCATACTACATGTTAATATGTTAGATGATATAATTAATGTTATTGTATTGACATTGTGTTATTGTTATGAGATATATAAGAACCAAAAAGTAACCTGTATTCATTTTTGTTCATTATGCACATATAATTATAACCTTGACATATATTATTTTAGATGAAAATATAATAAGTGATTTAGAAAAATATATTTTTTATTTCACAAAAGCCCTATATCATCTTTGACCAAAATTCCGATTTCAATGTTGAGCCACCCTAAAATTTAAGATGCTCCGGTGCCCCAGGATGTAAGAAGTATTTTAAGAAGTTTTTTAATTAATGTATATGATTGAGCGGCCAATTCATTAATTAAAATTCAAGTAATAATTATATATATTAATAATAAAAAACAGTTATAAACAAAGTTAAACAATGAATTCATCCCATAAAATAGACCTTTAAAATCGGTGATGGTGAATGTTTACATATTCAACATATATTATATATAAATTTAATATTACTTCTAAAACAAAATCATCCTGTAAATTAGCCTTTTCAATCAGCTGCTGAATCAGCTGCAAAGGTTTAATATGTAATTTACATGATGACTTGATTATAATTCAATATTATTATTAAATTTATTAATATTGGGCCCAATTTATTTATTAAATTAAGAATTTTAACATGATTTTACTTTAATGTATATATATTTAGATATTTTCATTATATATCTATTATAGAATAAGACCAAGGCAAGCTATTATATTTATTTAAAAAAATGATATCACATTAAAATGTTTACAAATATATTTTAAATAATTAAAGATTAATATAAATGAATTAGTATAATCAAAAATTTATTTCACAACATATATAAATTAATATATTTAATCAAATAGGCACCAAAAATTAAAAGGTATACGAAGCAACAAAACAATAAATCAATGCTAGAAACAATTATTCGATCAAGATAAATTAAAAATGGTCATGACAAATTCACAACAACAAAAAAATGTTTAACGGGAAGGGTTTAAAAAACTAAATCTTAATCAAAATTATTATTGAAATAAAAATACACGAAATTTCATAAAATCGTAAAATATGTAGTGGTATGGAAGGTTGACAATGGGCTAATAATTTTTATCTTTGTACTTGTATGTATCTTATGTATATATAGATTTTTTTGATAATTTTAGTTGAAATTAGATAATTAATTTTATAAAATAGCGCTGTTAGTTTTATTGTAAAATTAAACAAAACAGTATTTTTAATTGAAAATTATCCATTTAATATCAATTTTAGTTAGACACAATTATTACAAAATTTATTTGTTTGAAAAGTATTTAAGACGTCGCTCATTGTTAGTATAGAGTGAAAATTAGACCTATTAAACTAACTATCGCGATTTGTATGCAAATATGAAAGAAATTATAATGTAACGATTTATATACACTCTTATACTACAATTACTTAGGGCCATTCACAACTAACATTATTTAGGAGGGGGGGTGTGTGTTTGGTTCTGTGTAACGCCACGTAACGGGGTTGGTGGGTATATGCCGTTGCGTTATCTTACGGATATTTTATATTTTAGAAAACTGAGAAAAATCATAATAATTAGATTTTGGTTATCTGCAATAACTTTTTGCGTGTTTTAACACTTACCTGTTGCACTGAAACTTTTCAATCCAGGATTTTATCAGCAAACCAATGAAAGCACATACATTTTAACATTTAAAATTAAATGTACCAATTTCCACAAACCATCATTTCATAGAGATCGTGTATGGTAAATTTAAAATTAATTTTCCTTACAGAGGGGGGATGTTTGCCCGAGCGTAAAGTTAATAACAGGAGGGATATTTGCTGTTGCGTTATGGTGCGTAAGTGAGGGTTTTCTAAAAGCCAATTTTTTGCGTAACACGTTATTATTGTGAATTGGCCCCTAACTGGGTACATATATCACAATATATCATTTTTATATGTATCGATCCGAATGGTTATACATATTTTGATCAAAATTGAATATCATTTGAATTAAGTAAAAATAATTAAGACAAAAATATATTAAAATTCCAATTTAGTTACAGGGATTATAAATGAAATAAATTGTAAAGTATCTATTTGATCGATCAATATGATTTTCTACCTCTTAAGTATTAACAAACTAGTCAATATACTTATAAAATGATGTTTGAACAGTCATCTTAGAATAAACAGTTTTATAAATAAATGATGATATCAGATTTTTAAATGGACTTTCAAAAATTAAGCAAAACCGATAAAGCTGATTTTAATGACCAAGATCTGATATCATCTGACGCTTCTTTGAATACTTCAAATCCATTATATTACTGAAAGAATTTATAAAATTTTGTTAGCTGACACAATATATCAAGGTCATCTCAATAGTTATTGGTAATAGGGATAAAAAACAACACGTTAGAGGAACAACTAAACGTAGGCCTGCTATACACCTATACTAAGCTATATTGTACATTTAATGGGTTATGTCGATAATATAATTTAAAATCAACACTTTTTGTAGGACATTTTTGACACAAAAAAGTAGGATAATAAATATTTTGGTTTTAAAATAAATGGATAGAACAATTTTTTTTAAATTAACAACTTGAAAAGTGTACTTTATGATAGTATAAAGACATATCAAAGGTTATGCAATAATAACAAGTTAGTTAAGAGATTAAATCATTAGAATAACATGTAAAAGCTTGCTTTAAAATATGTAACAAGTACAAATCTATAACTATACATTAAAAATAGAATAAAAGATACTATAAATGTAGATAATTTAAAAGTAAAACACTACACATAATAAAATTACACTATCTACTTGACAAAATATCACATTAACAGAGCTACTACAGTATAAAAATTGACATGGAAAATAATTGTAAAATAAAATATAACAAAGAAAAAAAATCAATACAAGATCAATTAATACGCAGATGTTCAAATGAAACAATATCTGACGAAGTGAGTACGAAAAAACAATATCAATCACAAATTTTTATAAAGAAGCAGACTAAAAGATATTTTTCAAAAATGTTACCAGAGTAATATATAAAGAGATTCCCAAATAAATGTAAAATTTTCATAATTCTAATATTTCACTACACGTTGTACTATAATTTATATATTGGCTGCCAGTAATTTTTTTTAATTTTGAAGCTATCATTCTTTTGTTAATAACAATATAAATAGCCGATTGTTTGCTCAGGTTACGGGCAATTGTTTCCATTCGCTATTAGCAACTCTGATTGGAGCCAGTTTTGATTATACTCTTTTTATCCTTTTCTGAGCTAATTCTCTTTTAATGTGAATTAAGGTATATCTTGTACACTTTGATCACCACTCTATACTATAGTATAGCAACTTAGTAAACTTTATACACATATTAATTATGATCAATAATTATTATGCAAATGTTAAAACTGTAAACATTCTAAAATTAATAAATATTCACAAACTATAGTAAAATGTCAACCACAAACACATAAAACGACGGGTATCACATGGACAAAACAATTTCATCTGAAAAATATACAGCCAAAAGAAATAAGTAGAAAATATACAAAACTCATCAATTTGGAAGTCAATAAAACTAACGTGCAAAATACTTATAACGGACTGATATATTGTGCTAACAGTCAAATCATTAGGAAGCATTGGTGTGTGCTGTATAGGCAGGATTGGTGAAGGAAAACCCTCTGAAGGGGTCCTCTTCCGAGTTCAAAGCGTGCTCTGAACGGTCTGCTTGCGATAGTTGAGGTGCTTCAACCGTGAATTCCACCGCGAAGTTGCCTACGTCATCAGAATTGCGCTGGAGAGAAGCAGAAGTAAGCAGTGTTGTTTATTCAAAATAAAAATTGACTAAACATTTAAACAAAGTTCTTTTTTTTACTGATGACGAACTTCTATTAAAGCAATAATATTTGGCAATTTCTAAATTCGTTATATCAATATTTTATTTTAAAAAATCAATTAAATTCACTCATCACTCTAGGTCTGTTTACATAGAGTAAGAAGAAGCGCTATGATTATTGTGCATTTTTTATAAATAATATTTATGGTTTGATGATAACTCATTCCTTTTCTTTGATCTTTCTGGAGTTTAGTCATGAATGTTGGTTTTTCCTTTAAACCATCCTGATATTATTATGAAATGCTGTTTCTTATTTGACAATCGCTTTGATAATTTCTGGTTCTTATTTTTTGTTTCTATTTTTATTTGTTTTGTGGTGATGTTGAGGATTTGAATAGAAGTGTTCATTGTACTATCCTAATCAGGGAGATAACAATCTGCAGGCATAACACCAAAATGAATTGAAAGAATAAAAAAACGGTTGACACCAATAAAATTTTACCGTACTTCGTTAAAATAAAATATAGACTTTGCACTAAGCAGCAGCAGCAATCTGATAATTTTGTTATAATTCATTCAAGCAGAGAGCATAATAAATCATAGTATCTGATTGACCATTCATGTTATGATATTATATTAAAATAATGAATATTAAATTCAGATCGCGTACCAGTATGGGGACAAACGGCGGACGAATTTTACGTTGGACTAGTTTACTCCACTCGATGGAGGCGAAGACAGAATGTTGTCTAATTGGTCCATCGGGACAGCCGGGCATTCCAAGTCGAGTGACTGGATCATGGCAAAGCAGCTAGGAGAGAATAGGGAGAACAATATTGTTACAGACATTGTTAGATAATAGAAGTAGAAGGTTTAGTTTATCTTAGTAAAATGTTTATTTTATCTTAGTAAAATGTTTATTTTATCTTAGTAAAATGTTTATTTTATCTTAGTAAAAGGTTAATTTTATTTATTAGGTACGTAGTAAACTATTGACTTAAATAATAAGGGGGGAATATTTTATTATTATAATAAATGCAGAACAAACATTTTAATAGGTGGTAGTAAAAATAAAATAAATGTTATTCAACCTTCCATTTCTAAAATAAATATCTGAAAAAGTGAGATTTAATGTTGTTTCTTAACATTATAAAATCCCCATTAATCGCATTCAGATGTAGTAAATTCATTCATAATTTAATAAATGATGAAAGACAAACATTAAAAACCGCAACGTGTCAACCGATAAATAGAGAGTAGGTACACTATTAACACAGTTGTTTTATAGTGATTTTCAAGAAAAAGAAGTGGATTTACAGAAAATCAAAGGGTTTTTCAAAATTGAGATGGTTTTCCAGAAAATTATTTTTTCCCCAAAATGTTATGAAAATCAAATAGGTTTTTTTTACTAATATAAATTGAAATGTAATTTTTTATTAACCGTGCTAATTTACACAATGCTTTGGTTTATGTAGCTAGTGATTGTTAGCGCTATTTTTAATAACCGGTTTTAACCTTACACACTGTGTCGAATAGTAAGGAAAAACAATATTCCCTGAGTTTTCAGTTTTGAGCGCGACGCGACGAAACTGAAGTTGAAATTATGCAACTTTTCGGCGACGACGCGCGACGAAATCATTATTTCAATACAAACACTATAATAACTAATGAGACATAATTCATACACATACCTGCACATAAAGGGAAGAGTTAGAGAGGGCACCTCAGTAACATAGACTGTATGCATTAGTCGTGAACAAAAAATAGCTGCCTGCATACTTATCTCCCCAATCTATACGTGACACCGGGCTGAAGTGGTTAAACATATACTATAGTATAGTGCATGGTCTGTTCATATAGATAGATAAATAATTAAATCAGTCTAAAACCACAAAGTAATGTTTTATATAAGTAAATAAAAAAATTTCCAGCAGATATGATAAATACACATGAGTTTTCAATGGTGTAATAGCTGTATTTATTCTCAAACAGAACACCAAGTCTTTTTCACTAAATTTATAAGGATATAAACAATGAAATATTGATTAAAAATGCAGCCGGGTGGAAAAACATTTTTATTACAAAATAAAAGACTAGCAGCAGATCACCTTGCGTATGAAGTCCTTCTCCTTGGGCGGCAGCCAGGATGGGAAGATGATTGAATCGGAACAGATGGAGCGAAACAGGGTTGCCTCGTTCTCTCCGAAAAAGGGCGGCTGCCCGATCACCATTTCGTAGAAGAGCACCCCGAAGGACCACCAGTCCACGGATTGATTGTAGGGCTTTTTATTCACTATCTGAAAGCAGCAATTATAAACACAAAGACAAGAATGAAATTTAACCGACCGACAAAGAATATGATTGATACTATGTTTTGTAGATATTTTTGGAATAAACCGCACTTTGCTGAAATAGAGAATATTTATGAGAAATATTTACTGCTTGACAAAAAAGACTTTCCATGACTGTTTAGAAAGAATCAAAATTCAAATAGTTTCGATAGTTTTGAATATACATTTTTGTATTAATTTTTAGGACAGCGGAGACCATGTATATTTAGGCTGGCATTTTAAGACATGACTAACCATGGGCAATTATCAGTTCAAGCAAAATCAAATTTAAAGAACAAACACTATAAAAAACTAATTGAAAATTCTATACTTAAACAAAAAATAATTTATAATATGATTAATAATAATACAAATAGGAAGCGAAATTAGTCCTTCCCACTGTATTCAATTGCTATTATAAAATAAATTAAAACGTGTCACTAGTGCACTATAGGTCACATTTCTATAAGCTTGTTAATCCGACAGTATATTATATGATTTCATATTCTAGTGATGTCCTCATCACCCAGTTCAGTTAAATGAGATTTAAAATAAGAATATATATTAATTTAAATATATAAATAATGGTTACGGGCTTCTGCTAATATTAATTGGGAGGTTTCAGGGCACGACATAATTAAATTTAATAATTTTTTCGATTGAACAACAATCATAATATACTATTCATTATGTAACGGTATCCGTCTAATTGAACAGTGAGCAAATTGATTAGTTAGCGCGAAATAGTTTAATTTGATTAGTTTGCTTTTATCTAATATTTCAATAGACACATAAAATATGTTGTTACAATGCCATAATGAATACAACGGAAAAAACATGATTTAATAGAATTCGTCAGAATTTACACAATTATTCAACCAGGTACAACAATTATTATCTATACGGTGTATATATATATACTTATAATCGATCAACGGATCTTTTCTTACTAACTAAAGTAAACAAGGTACATTATAAAATATTAAATTCAACGTTTGAATAAATGATCGCATAAATACAACACGACTTGAAAACGTAGATATTCAGTTTTTAGTTGATGAAATAGAAAACCTGAAATGATTAGGCAAATTACAGATCAAAATACGGTAAAAAAACATTTATTGATTATAAGAGATAATTCCTGACCCACCTCTGGTGCAATATAATCAGGTGTCCCACACATAGTGTACGCCATCTTTTCATCTCGAACCCCCTCTTTGCACATACCAAAGTCGGCGAGTTTGATGTGTCCTTCAACGTCCAATAGAACATTGTCCAGTTTGATATCACTATAGCAACGACAAAACGAATACTACCGTTTTAATGCAACACAAATATCTTTTTAGTAAACCCTTATTGTAACTTGCATAATAAAAATGTAATATTTTTACATTTTAAGACTGAAAATCAAATCACCCCGAGAACCAGAAGATATGAAAATATATAAATACATTAACGGATTATATATATTAGATCTGAGTGTGACAATGAAGACAAATATAATACAAATAACAATAAACCAATTATTTCCGATATTATAACATCATAATATAGTGCATTATATTATATGCATCGTATATATCATTACTGCATTAATCAATGATCTTGGAAGAATATAAAGCTACCAAGTCGTGTGAATAAATGGTAAAAAAACAACACTTCTATCTTCTTATGAAAAACAATAATGTATGCTGAACTGGTATTACTTTCTGGAAAGTATCATCAGATAGAAAATACACAGACACACAAGAATCTGGCAGTAACAATAGCGCTAACTTAATCCTCTCAGTTTAGTTGTGTTAAAGCGGTCATCAAGGATACACAGAAAATCTATTTGCATGAAAATTATTATCCAAGAAATCAATATCTCTTGTGTGACGATTTAACGGTAGAATTGTAGGCCCACAAATAATTAAGATTTTCTTTTATATGTTTTTAATCTAATAATTTTAATTCACGTTTATTGTAACTTGCAATCACCAACGTAGAAAAGAGACACAATGCACTGCGAACAATATTGAAACTCAGGGAGATCGTTGTACAAATATCTCAATGAACATATAGCATAAATCCCAATTAAGGTGTCTTTCCTTTCAATAAAATATACAATAACACAATTCCAGAAGATAAAATATACTGTATATATAACCAACAACGTATAAAAATAAAGAAAGTTTCGCAGTCGACAACCTACGGGACTCACCGGTTAATAATCTCGAAATCATGCAGAAACTCCACCCCGCAGAGAATCTCAGCGGCATAGAACCGGCTCGTATCAAGGGTGAATCGTCCCACCTTCTGGATGTGGAACATCAGGTCCCCCCCGGCCAGATACTCCATCACGAAGACGAGATGGGTCAGCGTGTGGAACGTGGCGTACAGGGTGGTGAGAAAGGGGTGCCGACAGCCCAGAGCCAGAACACGCCGCTCCACCATCGCCGAGGACACGTCGTCGTCCATGAGGACCACTTCCTTGCGGAGGGTCTTCACCGCCACGCGCTCCCCGGGTGAGAGGAGACACTCCCCAAGCAGCACCTGGAGAGTCGTTGTGAAGCAGTGTTGGACTTACAGCAGTAAGAATAATTAGCGTGTATGGTATTTCATGATAATGGGAAAGACAAAGTTTGGAAGCAGGGTTGATTCAGATCGTACAAAACATAGAAATGCTCGAACATGGTGTGTTATAAATAGTAAAACAGGACAAATTATTATATTTAAGTTTTTTTTAATTAAAATTGGGTGATTTATTGTTTTTAATATTAACAATTGAAATGGATTAAACTGATAAACGATTGCCCCTTAACTAAGTGGCATTGAAAATTATGACAGTAAGTTAAATTTATTGTTTCCTGAAGCCGGAAAGACCATTTATACAAACCTCCAATATAAACGCTATTGATCACTTGTTGTAAAATAAAAATCCTATCAAGTGTTCTCGTCTGTACATATTTGCATATTTGAGAGGTATTTATAATAATAAGTTATTCAATTGCCTTGCAACATTCTGAATGAAGCTTGAATTTCCACCCAAAAAGGCACCACCTAGCATAGTAAAGTTCTCGTTGTTTTTAAAATAAATACATATTATTCACATTTCGTCATCAAGAATATTTTGTAAAATTTATTTTCAACGAAGTCGTCAACATGGTGTATATCTATTAGTCTAAATATTGAAATAACTGATAACATAACATTTCTTATATATACTGCAACAATTATTGATTGATACTGGATCGAATTAACTTAAGCAAAATAATAATTGATTCTTTAAAGTTTAACATTTTTACATCTGATACACACGTTTGAAATTTTAAAATGATATTTATTACTCTAGAGTTTTTCTCATGGTAGTAGTACGATTATTCATTTTTATAAATAATAAAATAAATGGATAACCTACCGATCTGTTACTTGTAAAAATTACTTTTTAAATAATGTTACGAAAAAAATTAAGAAATATAATAGATATTTTAAGCATAGTCACGTCGTCACACATACTTTTCCAAAACTGCCCCTTCCCAAAACTTTGATCAATTTGAAGTCATCCATCGTAAAACGCTTTTGTGACCGTGCATGTGTGTTACGATCTTCTCCATCACTGAGCACTGCGTCCCAGAGGTATTCGTAAGTGGCTTCCGCCTCGCTCAATTCCTATTGGAGGAAATGCATCCAACAGTATACATCCAATAGAACAAAAATGCATAATTAAAACATGAAATTCATTAATCGCACTTAAGCTATAAGATATTGACGACTAAATCAGTTGAAATAGAACATTTATGCTTATAGAGGCATTCGTCGTTTTTATCTGTTCTTATATATTATTTGTCAGTGATATTACAAACAGTCGTTTTAAATTGAAATTATTGATTTTACTTGAAAATGAAAAACGTTTACATTACTTTTATAATATATGCATTTGAATAACAAAAAGTAAGCCTTCTTATTCCAGATTATGATTAGCTAAAAATTTAAAAAGTATTTAAGAGATATTTATCACTACGACTCAAACATAATTTTCAGTTTATACAGGTTTAAAAACGCAGAAGGGGCATGACCCTTACAATTTCTTCTGTATAGTTAATTGACAAAAATGATCAATACAAAATAATTTTTTATAGAATCTCATATTTTCAAGAGACAGAGAACCTTAGTTATTTATAGCATTATTTCTCTTTGATACATTGTTGATCCAATGTTGACCAACTAAACATTGGAATATTTACAGACTGACAAAATGCATGATCTTTCAATAACTAGCTGGAAAATGTTCAAAAATTTTAATTAAAAATCGACTTCCAGGATAACCATGCAGTGCAACAAGTCAAGTAAACAGCCAACACCCCCAACTCACCGTCATAAAGCCATGATCCCGGTTTCCGCACTCCAGCCCGGTATCACTGTATCTGTATCCCATCAAGTCTTTACCGGCGGCCGCAGCCTGACTCTGGCGAACCTGACTGAGCGCCTCAGAGAGAAGTTTCTGGTTGACACCGCAGAGTGCCGGCATCTTGGTCTCACACTTCCGGTGGCAATTGGTCCCGCATTCTGAGGAGAGGGTGGGGGAAAGGGGGACAATGAGTGGCGTTCAACATGTACATTATAATGTAACTGTTGTAACAGTTGTTTGATCCTAAACCATACTTGAGAAAATTTTTCAACAGTTTGAGCGTAATCTCGTCGCAATATTATATGTTTTTTAACATAATTACCTGAAATTGTTTAATTAAATATTCCTGCAACTTTAACAACTTATGCTTCTCTACAAACTTATTGCATTAAAGAAATAGTTTCCTGGGGCCAGTTTCACAAAAGCCAGTTAATTTAACTGGCCAGTTAAAGTAAAACTGTCAGTTAAAGTATTTAACGGGGCAGCTAACTTGCGTTGCACAAAATATTTAACTGCCCAGTGGGCCAACTGGGCAGTTAAATGTATTCATATAGTGCGTTTTACTGTCAGTCAATCTGCAGATTGTAATTTGTCTGCCACATCAATAATTTATTTAAAAAATAATGTAGAAAACTTTTAGTAAAGTACAGTAATTTACATAAAATAAATTATAACTATAAATTACGATATATCGTAAACAGATTCAACTTAGTGTTTAAATCGTGTAGTCACTAGTTAAAATTTCGCAGAATGTATTGCTAGCGGAATAATAGTCCATTTTGAAATTGACCGCACAATGTCAAAGACCGGAATAACGTCGACGCGGAAATTGGTCGACAAAATAGTTTGGCAAGAGGCAGAAATTGGCCGACAATGTCAAAGACCGGAATAACGTCGACACGGAAATTGGTCGACAACACTTAGCAATAGGAGGGT
>JAUZND010002252.1:0-12973 GCA_034780555.1 Coelogynopora nodosa
GGTCATCCCGTCGTTGGTGGGGACAGCCAGCTTGGCTCCGGCCTGGTGCAGGGTCCTGACCACGGGCAACTGGCCCTCCTGTGCTGCCAGGTACACTGCAGTGGCACCCGACTGGGTCTGGATGGCCAGAAGTCTGCGCAGGGAGTGGAGGAGGGGGGGGACAACAACTTTATCGTGACATTGCAGAGTATAATAAACTATGGGTATTATATATATTTTTTTAATTAATTAAATAGCTATTAACTAGTGTTATTGGTATAATAATATGTATAATTATATAGTAAAACCATATATAAATAAAACCATTTTGAGTGCGTTTCGTTATGATTTATTGGCTGGTGTTTATTCTGATTTTCACCATAACCCTTTCCTTCAGTAATTTCTTTAGAAAATGTCTTAATGAAAGGGAATCTAAATAGTATATTTATTTTGCTCACGCTCGTCATTCGAATACTCGTGTCATATATTCTCATTAAATTCCTGTTAAACGTAGTTTTAACCTTCCATGATAAAATCATTATTCACCTTTTATCAGTCTCATACATGTTTCCATATAAAGTGTAACTGAAATTTATACGTCTATCATAATCTTAATTTCACGATAGTTTAAAATTTAATCAAATTTTCTCTAATATAAGCTTGTCTGTTAATTGAAAACCACTTAAAAACCACAATTTCCCACCTGTGTTAATTTTAATCTAATCAATAACAGACTTCAGCTAACCTTTTAATTTAATCAATAACAGACTTCAATAATATTTAGAATTGATGATTTTTTTAATACTGCTTCATTATGAAATGTTATTCCAATATTGAATAATGTCTCAAAGAGAAATAATACGCCTTTTCAGTTGATTAAAAAATTTAATTTCAATAATTTGGTATGTTTTAAATTTGTAATCGAAAATGTGAAAGTTACCTTGAAGCATATGGGAGATATTTGCGAACAGAAGAAATGAAAGTATCTTTTTATTTATATGTTGAACATTGATTAGCAGTTTTCCTTTTGATAACAAAACATTATTTAATTTAGTCAATAGATTTTTAAAGTTTGTAATTTTTTTAATGGATTGGAGTGCCGCAACCAATACGACTTCTCTTCCCATGACGTCAGTCACATGGGAATCACCGGCAATCTTCTGTTTTATAAGTCTATAAGTTATAAACATCTATTAAATTTGATGGCTAGTTTCTAAAAAAACTAAATAAATACATCATTTTAAAATGAAACTAAATCCTTAATTATATCTTCAGTGGAGGGTTGGAACATACTCATTATTGCAAATATTATTAAACAAATGTTTGAGTTTCATTGATAATTTTGGCCGGTTTCAACTGTCAAGCTTTCTAAAAAAATGAAAATATTGCAACATTATAATGATAACTGGTACCGCTTAAAGTATTTACTTATACAAAGTATTTGAAATAAATTTGATGATATAATTATTGTTTAAATTAACGGACCAATTGATTATTATTACAGATAATTTTTATTATTATTTGCAGTTTAAAAAAGTGAAGCTGATCTGCATTTTTTTTAACTTTTTTGATTTTTAGAATGAGTACTTCAAACTTTTCTAAATGTAAGAATATATAACATAAATAAGTTTACGCATTTAATTTCACATACAGTGCTACATATAAGAAAACAAATTAAAAATTATAGCTTCCAGCGCTTGGTCAAAGAATACTCGAAATTATTTTCTGAGATATTACAAATAGCGCTTAAATGAACATCAAAAATGTTATTAAAAATAAGTATTAATGAAAATGGTTCAAGGTTCAATGGTACAACTACTTCAACGTATATACAGCAAGACACACAAATACTAATACAAAAGTTAAGTCTTGAAACTTATCGAAGGAATTCCTCCATCCGAGCATAGCTACGACTACAATTTAATCATGCAGAAGTTTCAGCTGCCATCCCTCGAGTCAAGGCTTTTCAACCTGTGTAAAACAACTTTTGAATCGATTGTGTCAAATCCCAAGCATTGATACCTGTGCAACAACAAACTCACTCGATGACGCTTCGTAATCGCAAATATATTCGTCTCCCTGCCATGCGGACTAACAGATTTTCGAAATCTTTTCTCCCCAGCGCTATTAGGAATTTTGTGTAGTGTGTTGATTTTTGGCGGTACTGTGTGCTAACTTTTTGTTATGTTTCTTCTAACATGTCCGACCCAGGTCGTTTTTATATAAATAAACGTTTTACTTACCTACTTACTTACAATACAAATGCAGGTGTCGACGTTCGACGCATACGGTTGGTATTGAGATCAGACAGCAGCATCCACAGCAAGTATCAAATATCCTCCAATTGGATAAATACATAATACACCCACAGAGTCACTCAGTCAGTCACTCTGATGCACTAACAAGCACAACATAAAAGAACCTGTTCGCATCTCACGACTGATTACAGCTAGCTAAGACAATCATGCAATCAGTTCCCTTCCTTATTGAACTTGACTGTATGATATAAGACGGTGAACCCCACCCCAGCCAACCCACACAACAACTGCAAGCTAGCAGCAGACGTCATATAGGCAAAGCTGCCTGATCTGGATGAATAATTTATGAGAAAATCTCCGCCAATCCATAATAAATTATGTGAGAGGGAACTAACTGCATAGTTTATTGCGGATTGAATCTTTATACTGCGGTGAGTAACGCTAATTGTACAAACAAGATTTGAAAACTGCCGACATGGTCTATCGAAGCAATATCAAATACGGCTCAAAACGACTCACATAGTTTGATTTCATTGGTATTTAAAAACAACTTATAAGAGTACCAATTGTTTAATGGGAACAACTTAATTGATCCTATATTTTTCTACTATGTACATAGAAATAAACAACGGAAGATAAAGTGCCGCATTCGATTTTTTAAGCTATCCCATGTAACTATCTGTTAAATATATTTAGTTGTCTTCTAAAGCAACAATTTTTTATGTAAAAAAATAATTGTAGATCCTTCTTTGCAGCGCTTTACAATCACTTCAAGAGAACAAATCCCAGTTGTTGTTACCTGTTGCTCCGGCCGCATTAATCATGAATAATTGAACGCATTAGATCACATTAAGTGTATTCATTCATGGCTATTGTATATTGTATTGGGCCTTTGCCAGTGTCATCCATTATAGAGAAAATATAGCGGAAATCTATCATTTATTATTGGGGAAAGTCGAATAAGTGACACAATTTATTAAAAAAATAGCTATTGTAGATATTGACTATACAGAAAACACGAGTACAAACACAATGTTTTGTGTTAGCGAGTGAATGTTATACATTGTATTGTTTATGCAATTTTAAAATATATCATAATTCAGTATGACAGACAACATGGTAAAATACACGGAGACACCACTGAATATTGGTAGTTAAGTAAAACTTACATTTACTTCTGTTAAGAACATGTCGATAAATTGTTAATAATTAGAAGCCAGATTGCACTTCTTAAAATGTTAAATTAGTATGATGACCGTGCTTCACATGGAAAGGATATTTAGACGATTTTCTAGTAAGATTGGAGGTACATATTATATCTAAATAAAAACTGTTTTTCGCATTCATAGTCATAATTAGGATAATATATAAAGTATAAATATGTCCTTTTTCTTACTATAAAGGCACACTATAGCTTTGTAAAAATTGAGCATAGTGTGGGTAATTTTGAGTAATATACTATAGGGCATTGGATGATTTGATTTTTGATGATAACATGATTTGATCATATTTAAGAGTTACTCCATATCTTTACAACCGAGATTTGAAACATTCAGAATATTGCGTAAAGTAGAGGTAACCAACATGATAGCAGTTGTCTTCTCTTTGCAGGTGTAATTCATTCAGTCGTGAATTTTTTAAATTTAATTATAATTTTTCTATATTTTCATCTTGCTTCGTTAACTTCGATTAACTTTTAGAATATAATCTGTTAAATCAGTTTATTTTATGCGTTTTATAGAATAGTACCCTTTATATGTCATGCATGTCTTCTATGTTTGTAATTAATTGACGCTCAGTACTTTTATACAGCCAGCATAATGTTGGAGTATTCCATGTTATATTTTAATGTCTCCATATTTCTGAGTATACTAAGCGCCTATTTTTGCTTTTATGTTATATGGTAATAATATGTATTGGGTGTTCATTTGGGCATAAATAGCAAATTTCAAATAATTATAATAAATTTTGTTTTTTATTATATTCAAATTTAAGTTGTTGTAAATTTCTTCTAATTATACTTTAGTTATTAACTGTTAACTTTTTTAATACAAATGTAACCTAATTTAATCCAGGGCTGGTATTTGGAGCACTCTTTTTTCAGTAAAAAAATATACATTATAATATATTTAAAAAATAAGTTGGAGCTTCCAAGTTTCAGTTTAATGTCTCATTGTTTCGTTGCGGCCATACTTAGCAACCACCACCACCACCACCCACTTGGGACTGCGGCCAACCAGCAGCTCAACGGCGGCACAGTGGCCTGCAGCGGCGGCAAAGTGGAGCGGAGTGGCGCCCTCCCGACTCCTCTGCAAGAGCGGCGGTGGCAAGCAGGCCCCACCGGCGGCGGCGGCAGAGTTGGCCTGGTCACGGAGGAGGCTGGTGATGACCGGACTTCGGCCCAGGTGGGCGGCCACGTGGAGGGGGGTAATGCCCTCCCGGTCGGCCTGGCTGAGGTCGCAGCCGGCGGTGGAGTGGAGCCAGGTGAGGATGTGGCAGTGGCCTGGACATGCAGAGCAAGCGGGAGGTTGCGGGATAGTTAGCAAATATATACAGGGGGATTCATTGAATTACACTATTGTGGTTGTTTTAGCATTTAATGAAATATAATGCGCGGATAAATGTTGCCGTCTTTTTAAAAAGTAAATATCATTGGTTAAAAACTTTGGAATAAATTTAAACTAAAAAAGAATAAACGTTTTTGTCGAAGCCCGCCACCTAAAACTTACGATTCATAAATTTATTAAAAAACAGTTTTTCCATAAATTTTTAACATTTAACCAGTTACGGAACAATGATAAGAATGTTGAACATTTAAATTTATGAAATATTTTTGCTAATTTTATTAGTCTTCAAGGGTACTTTTAACTGATACAACATTTTCCTCAATATATTTTAATAAAATCTTAAGAAAGAAATACAAGTAATAACGTAAAAGACTTATGAATCAACCTGTACATATATTGTATTTCTAATGCGATATATACCCTTATTAGAATTATAAGCTTTTACTACTATATAAAGAGTACTATTTTTATTTAATTTCTATATAATATTGAATATAAGTACTGAAAAATACTTTTCTGGGGGTAATCGCAAAAATGAGTGATAGTTAAAAATATATTCTGCGCCAAGTTTTTTTAATCGAAACTTAAACTGATTTAAATTACTTTTTGAAAAAGTCACACAAAAAAGTTCCTTTTTTAAAGAAGAAAAGAAAACAAGCGAAAAAAAAGTTTTGTTATTATTACAATATATATAACCCATTTTATTAAAAAATCGATAGTGGATCCCTAACTATTAATACGCAAGGCACACTTTTATATAAGATGAAAGGACCTACTTCATATCTTATACAATAAATAGGGCGTTTTATACTAAAAATTATAATAAATAAAATTTTCCCAATCTCAAAGTGCACCTCTATAGACACTCTAATAATGCATTAATCAATATAGTTTTGTACTCCATAGGTATACACCACAATTATTTCTACCTGCGGCGGCCGCATCGTGACCGGGAGTAGTGCCCAGCTTAGTCCGCGTGGCCGGGTCCAACCGGCACTCCTTCACGAGCAGAATGACGGTCTCCAACGACCCAGAGCGGGCCGCATAGTGGAGCAGGCCGGCGCCGAATTCATCCCTGACCTGGGCCGCCGCCAGCCGCCTGCTCGAGTGAAGGAGGCGGAGAGCCGCGGTGTCACCTAGCCGGGCCAGCTCGAGGGGTGCGGATGTTATCGACTCGGTAGTTGTAGCAGCCGCCATCTTCAGGTGCGGTGATGCGGGGATACGGTTTAAAATCGATTGATAATAATCTACTGAACTCATTAAAAAACTGGAATAATAATAATGGGTAAGATCAACGTAGGCCTACATTTTTTTAGTAGAATTCGATGCTAAACTGTCTGCTTTACTGAGCGCACTTAGTGGCTGCTTCCATATATACAATAGCCAACTTCCATTTCAGGTCAGAAATTTTCTTTTCCATTTCGGTTTCTTCTTTTTTTGTGTTTAGCTTCAGCTTTTGCAGCCTTTTAACTAATTTATTTTGCTTTGAAAAGTTCTATATGTTGTAGATACATCGAATCACAGTTAAAGAAGTTTAGAATTTAAAGTTAATTGTTGCACTATAAAGTCTTTACTGACCGTATATGACTTGAAAGTTAAAAGACCATTTATTATAAGATCATATTATCAGACATTTCAATCAGCTTAAGAGACTCTTTTAGCGTTGCCATGTGGAATAATTAAAACATGATATACTATATCAACCAGAACATTGTATGTCTTATTCACTAACAATTATTGTAATGATACCTCTTGAGGTCTTGTTATGAACATATCTGTGTTACAACAAATCTAATGGCACTACAGCATATAAAGTTCATCTGTATCACCCTCAAATCACCGTTTTTGCATCAACAACACCATATCGTTTTCAGTGACATTATCTTTATATGCTGGATCAATTAACTGAACAGATAGGAGTAGACACAACAAACGTTATAGCAAATGTAACTGATAATTATTATTAAGTAAAAGTTTTTTAACAAAATTTTGTAAACAAAATATGAATCATTTATACATTATATATAACAAAAATTAATCATTTATACAGTACAAAACAACAAAATAGCAAAATTTTGATAACTTATCAATAAGTTTCTAACACATTCTAATGTTGAAAATTATTCAATTCGATGGATGAAATTATAGAATACTTAAAAGTAATAATGAAAAGTGTGCATATGTTCACCTTAATGCAAATGAACACCAAATTAGAAAAAACATTCCACAATGGAAATGGAAGTTAAACATGAATTTTTACATTTCTTAAATAAATTTAAAACAATATTTATACTTTTTTAAGTTAATTTTTTAATATTAAAATTTAATTATATTTCTTAATATATTTTTTGTGTCTTAATTTATGTACAATACATGTCATATACACATACAGCACTGGCAATCAATTTAATGTAACTAAATAACCTATAACTGTTTGTTAATTCAATTATTTTTTAATCAATTGTGTTGGTCTAGTTTATTTTAAAGTTTATGGAACAAGATCACATTTATATGTTGCTAAGACACTGACAATATCCATATATATAAATATTATATATATATGTTGCTAAGACTGACTATATCTGTATATAAAAGTAAATTAATGTTTACCTAGGTAACATGTTTATTTTTGTTAAATCTTTATTAAATTTATTATATTTTTTCAATGCCTATAGTCCACACTAATTAATTTTACCAATGAATTCAGAATGACTTATTCCCTCTTATGAAGTAGAAAGGGACCAGTACTCCTCAGTTAATCAGATTAGATTAACAAGTACAACACAGCCAATTTAATCCTTGATATAGAGATGTACAGGAGAAAAAGCAGATCATAACCTAGATCAGATGAAAAAGAAAATGAGTCAGATAGACAATGATAGACAATGATAGAAATTACTAGTATCAATGTTCAAACAATGTTACTGCAAATCTTAAATGACTTAAATCCCTATTTTAAAAAGGATTGGGAAAATGGTCACAACTTCACCGTAGTTATTGCAATAAGTGCACATTACAGCTTCTTTCATCATACAACAAAAGATGGACCAATAATACTGTACACTTTTTTTTTAAATAACTATTTGTGCTTCTTGCCAATGATAACATCAACATAATATATGACAGCAGTGCACTGGTCTATAATAATCTACTAGGGCTTGTACAGGGCTAACATAATCCAACTGAATGTGTGGGCTGTGCCTTTATAGCAGGGATGAAGTAATTTTTAATATATTCTTATTAAGTTTAAGTTTTTGACAGTTTTTATATAAAATAACTGTAATTTGCATCATTTTTATAATGATGTTTTGAAAAATAAATATATATATATGTTTATATATTAAGCATTTAGCTATTGGTAATATATTGCATACTTATTGAGTTCAATAAATCTGCCTTAATAGCAATAATAAGCTGTTTCTTTTCTAATCACACTAAAATGATTATCAGTATTACATGGGTATTACATAGGTATAAAAAACTGATTGCAGGAATAATCCTTAGTCATAAAATACCAGGTGAATATAATGTATTGGTAAAATATCATAATGTATAATATTAATATATATAAGTATAATAGTATAATTTATAATAATTAAGACAATCTATTTATCAATAGATATATAAATAAATTGTATATATAATAAAAACTTTAATTTATTTAAGAATCTTATAAAATAAATATTTTTATTAGGCTTATTAAAACATTTTTATTTTATTGAATAATTATTTAAATAATGTTAATAAAATAATTATATTAAATTATTTATTGAAATTTTAGTAATTTTAATTAATTAATAATATATACTAAAACTATTTCTTTATTGAAAATTGATTTTATAAATTATTAATTCTGGTAAAAAGATTTTTTATATAGCATTTACAGAATAATTCAAATGTTAATAAAAATTAAATTTTATATTAGTTATATAGTCAGTTGTATTAACAATATTTTTCTTAATATTTATTACAAAAAAATGTCTGAATAAAAATTTTAAAAGTAAGATTTAGTTCTATTAATTAAAATTAATATTTTATAAGCTTTAAACCATGATCAATGCATTGCCTATCAACAGCATTTCTTGACAATACATGCCAGATGCCTTTTCATTTACTGAATCCCTTCTACAGCTAATAAATCAAATCCGAGCAAGAAGTGTCATGTTTGCATAACATATGAGAACAGAGAATTCGACAACCGGAAGGAGACAACATATTATTGCCAATAATCTTTATCAAAACCTGCCTTCTGTCCTGGTGCCTAATTCCATCAATACTACAAAGTCCAAGATTTAAACAGTAGAAATACAATATTGCCTAATATCTATTGGGCTCTCAATAAGAGTATTTCCAGTTATACCAAATGCACATTCATTTTTTACTATTTTGTTCTTAGCATATTAGGGAAATTTCGGTTCCCATGGATTGCAGCTAAGTGGTTAAGTTAAATTTAAGTTCCAGGGGTTATGTTAGTAGTAGTTTGTTTATATTTTATTTAATGAAATATTTTTATTTTGTATCCTATTTATTAATTTTTATCTATTCTAATTATAATGAATAATGGTAATAAAAATTAAAAAATCGAAACATTTAAATAAATTGTAAAAATAATTATTAAATTAGTTTGTTTCTTATATAAAATTTGATCAATAGTGTAATAGTGTAAGAAGTGTAACAGAGAATGTCATACAGATGTTAATATATAAACATTTTAAATACATATATCACATTTTAAGATAGAAATATATATTTTTTAATTCTCTCTTTTAAATCTTTAAAACATAAAACGAACAAAATTATATCTGAAATATTTATAATATTTAAAATTTCTGCTACCGCGCAAACAATTGTATAATTAATATTTGATATCGTAAAACTAAAAATGTAACCTTCGAAAACCGCATAAAATATATTTAAAACATCTTATAAACATATAAAGTAATTACTCTAAATACTAAAAAATAACTCAATTAATATTTTAAAATGCTAGAAATACATAGTCCTAAAAAACATAGTAAAAAAGCATATACATAATAAGCTATAATATTATATCTACATAGTATTATATACATATATAATATATACATATATAATCTACATATAGTATTATACTATACAGTATCAGGCTAATTGTATTTAATTATTAATTTTATTATGCAATATTTGTATATTTAAACAGGTCAACGGGTGTGAGAGAAATCCAAACATTTATTGTATTGTAAACCAAAAATAACGTATAACACATATATGTGTGTATAGATATGTTAATACAATTATTATAATAATTACCATTTATTTTAACTAAATACCTATTCAATATACAATTAAAATTGAGGAAATTAAAAATCAGTAGAAATTGATAAAATACAATGGAGAATGAAAATATGATACAAGATATAAATTTATATACGTTGTAAAAAGTTTAGTTTTAAGGATTCGCTTAAATAACCTAGAAAGTCGAAATGGGAACAACAGTTTGGTAACAGCTATAATCGATCATGCGATTAATGGAGAAAATTACTACAGGAGTTATATAGTGTGAAGTAAAGATTAATGTTAGAACATTACCCATTTGCAACTAAGACGAGTAAAAACAGTTGCAAAATTATTTTTAAAATTAAAACCTATGAGATATACGCATTTACGTAGAATTACTTACTTTAAAATTTGTTCTATATCCAGATGTTACAAGTTAGTGTTAATCTTAAATCCCACAAATAACACCTGATCCAATTTTAACGCTTAAAAATTAAACAATTTAATTGTAGAATACAACGATTTTAAATATATATTATTTTATAATGCAGTGGATAGGTGCTAAATTATAGCATCCCACCTAGATATATGTCTAAACATTTATTTAAAAATACATATTTATTGTAATTATAGGTACCAAAATATCATAAAAATAAGTTGTTTGGACATTCGTCATATATTAATCTTATTGCTATTATTATAGCACTCCAAATGTTTCCGTATTATTTAATGAATATATAATTAGTGGAATTGTATTTAAATATCCCGCTAAATATTTATATTGATATAGGCTGTTAATAATTAGTTTCAATCCACCAATAAATCTGACTAAATCTTTCTATAAATCCCTTACATTATAGTTTAAGTTATATGCGAACAATCATTTTTTAATAAATTAAGTTAATACAGCTTTTGAATTTGTCACAGGATTAAATCATACATTTAATTAGTAATTACAATATACTTTATTAAGCAGAGGATACATTGCTAATCAATATGTATTTCAAATTTATAATATAATAATAAAGTGTGCAATAAATGACATACATATAAATGAAGACAATTCCTGGAGTGAAAACAAATCAGTGATCTGCTTCAACGGATTCGGTAATATTCTCTGACTAAAAGAGATTAAGTTATAACTTAATCTCTTTTAGTCAGAGAATGAGAATAATTTAATTATATGTATATTAAAAAAGTATATTATATCCCATTTTTATAAGATTTTAGAGTGCATCATAAATATTTCAGTCAGAATATATTGGCAAGGACCCACTTCTCGAAAAGATTGAACTATCAACATAAAAATAACAAGAACCAGAGTAACATAGTAAATTGGTTTCACAGAAACTATTTCCTCTAATCTTTCCCTGAATTGGTGAATCCAACGCACAAACTTTTTCCTTCTTCAAAAGATAACAAAAAAATAGAGTAACGCAGGCTATCATATTTGCAACTTCCGTATTCACCTAATTTACCTTAAATTGAAGAATCCTTTGAACATCTTTCATTAAGTAAATTATTCAATTTATAACAGTTGTTGAAATAACACTGCTCATCTCGCAAACAAGGACCTCATTGCGCGACTTTTCCAACTTGGGTAGAATCCAACGAGAAAAACATGATGCCTCTACTACCAGCACAGTAATAATTATTTGAAAAGCAATGATAATTTCTTAGGCAGGCTCCAAACTGTTTAACTTTACCAGGATGCGCGGAGTCTTCTGCACATTGAGAACGATTACAAACATCTGAATGACAATAATTCGAGAAACTATGACTATCAACAACACACTCACCCGGAGAACCAACCTTGACCTGTCACTGAGTCTTTTACAAAACGTGATTCTGTAGAAAAACTATGACAATATCCCGAATAACACTGTACGTTTTTCTTACATGGACTGCCGCCTGCTACAAACCCCCTAATTTTAGCGTCTCTAGAACAGTAACTTGAGTTTTCTTCATCACGATGACAATAATTTGAGTAACACTGTGAGTCAAATTGGCAAAAAACTGATTCACCAACGCTCCCAATTTCGAGTGCATTATTTGAGCAGCGCTTTTGAGCTCCAAAATGGTGACAATTCTTTAAATAGCACTGGCTATCATTTAAGCAGACACCATCGCTGCCTACCTGCTCATCTTGTAGAGCATCATTTGAACAGAACTGTATAGATAATTAATTTCATAACAAAAGCCAGAGTAACACGTGGTGTCTAGATTGCATGCGCCTCTATCTCCAACTTTTCCTAGTTACAAAGAGGAGATTCTTTCGCAGATACTCTCAATGAATTTATTGTTATTGAATGTTGGCAAAAATACATTCAGAATCGCTTGTACAAATATCCTATTCTCTTAGCATACCAAGGCCATTTTGCGTGGCTAAGTGTAGGATGCAACATAGAATATACAGGGTGTAACAGATAGATACGACCCTTAACTGTTATTTATGAAATTTGCTTCTGCAAGAAATTACGCAAGACATATTACGCAATATCATTAATCATATTATATCGACTTTGGGAAGAAGACGATTTCACACATCTTGCATATAGCGATGAATTCTACATTTGGTTATTTCAAGCTCCAAAAAACAAAAATGACATAGTTTGGGCAAGAACCGTTCGAGAAATAACAGATGATGAAAGGTACAGGCCGATTGTTGCTCATTCACAATGCATTGGCATTTTTATTTGTTTCACAGCCAGACGAATGATGTGGGTGATGAAGGACAATGGACAGTCATGGACAGCTGCCTATTTTATGGACACCATTTTACAGCAACATCTCCTTTCCTTTTTACGAGAGCCAGATAATGTCATTGATGTGGATTAGGTAACGTTGCTTCATGACAAAGCACCTTGTTTTAAGGCTTTGGCAGTTCAGCAACTCCTAAGAGACAACAATGTG
>JAUZND010002253.1:0-12972 GCA_034780555.1 Coelogynopora nodosa
TTATAGTCATGAGTCATGATCTATTTATAGTCATGAGTCATGATCTATTTATAGTCATGAGTCATGATCTATTTATAGTCATGAGTCATGATCTATTTATAGTCATGAGTCATGATCTATTTATAACTGCGCTCGAATCGACTCTTCCTATACTACTTATTGCAGATATCGATATTATTACAGTGGGAGATCTATCATATGGAACATTCCCGCGCTCCACCTTCTTTGCAAAATTGTAAAGGTCGCTGAAATAAAAAATAATGATTTATGAATGGAATAAAATAAAGCTATATATTATCGACGGCGGAAGTACTTTTCTAGAAAATATTATTTTAGCAGCCCCTAGAGGTGGCGGTCGATTTGTATACTACAATGTGCCTCCCCTACTGAAAAATCCCGTATCCACCACTGTCTTTAAGTTTACTATTCTACAACACGTTTACAACAAATTTTCTCTGCAAAAGCTATACATTGAATTAACTACAAAAGTCCTTTTACGGAGATTGTATTATTTTAACATTTAATAATTAATTTTATTGCATTTATATTATTATTTGTATTGCAATCACAAAAACATTAACAACGGTTTAAAACTATTTGTTTTACCTTCTAAATGAGGGCGGAACTGAGGTCATATGCTGGATATGGGCATTTATATATGATTTCAATCCCAATGTCACCTTGATGTCGTGTCTGAAGAAGGATGGTTAGAAATTGTTTACAAATATGTTACATATATATTGTGTGTACTTTCTCCAACATACTCACCTTTTTTGACCTTCAGTAATATACGTTATATGAATAATGATTTCGACATATAAAGATAACGCCCTTAATCGGCACAAATTTTATTAAGTGGAGGTATTTATAGCAGAAAAGTATGCTTTTAAGTTATGAAAAATCCGCTAAAAAACGCTATGTTAAATTTTAAAAGACAATATTTTTTGTTGGATTAACGATTGAATAATCTACTAAACCATAAAAATGACCTAAGTAATATTGTTATATATGTTATTTTTGTTCATTACTGTATTTAACATATATATATAACCTATTTATTATTATTGTACTTTAAATAAAACATTTAAAATGCAATAATAGTACGCATTACTCAGAGCACACGTTCCTCCTTTTTTTATAGGTAGACACCAGCTGTGTATTTATTCCGCAGACTAAAACAGTAAATGCTTATCATAAAAATTATAGGAACTTCGACTCAATTAAATAAATAAATTCTTAATATCAATCATGAGACATCACCTTTCAATGGAGTCATAGTAGTTGGCATAAGATAGTAGTAAAAGCAGCAATTGATGCATGTATCCACTGCAATGGAGCAAGGCAACATGATTGGTATCTCCAGCAAGCCAATCATAGAAGGACTCACAAAAATGCATGAAATTGTCTAATTCCGGTGTCGTATTCAAGTCTAATGAAAATGTTGCAACCTAAAATTTAAAAATTTGACAATATTTAATGCTAACCAAGCAATAAGCTGATCTAAATAACTAAAAATATAAAATTTATTAAATTCTATATATTATGGACTAATTTAATTAAAATAATAAAAAAGGTGGTTATACTCATTTTTTAAAAATTTACTTGAGCTTCATCAAAATCTTACGTCTAATCTTACGCCTTACCTATGCATAATTTAATGCTAAAAAAGAGTACACAAAATGTAAATAAGGGTAGACTTAATCCTTCATTGTGGACATATTATAAATTAAAAATATTTATTTCAGGAAAAAAGGAGAGCGTGGATGATCTATTTGGGCTTTAAATTTAGGTTGAACAACTTTCAAATGTTAAAAAAATCATTGGCTAGATTCTAAAGTTATTATTGCAATGATATTGCAGGGATATTGAATGATGCAAATTCAGTCGACTTAAATGTAGGTTTTAAACAGTCATAAAAGTAATAATTTAGTACCTTCATTGAAGTATATCTAAGCTTAGATATTGTATCAAGTAAAAGAAATGTAACCATATATGATTAAGATACTAGTTTATAAAATATTTATATGTCACTTTATTTTTTATTATTTAAATGTTAATAATTTAGCTTTTGTTTGAATTTTGAAAAGAATATGCAGTTTTTTTTGGATTTTAACATAGTTAATGAACATTTCTGACATTTTAATCAATAAAACTCTACCCCAATCTAATATTATATTAATAAGTAATACAATTAGTTTGAGTTGTTTACCATACCTTTGTGAACCTTAATTTCACACTGTGTTTAAGGACACATTATTTTAATAAATATTAAATCCTGTTAACGCCTGTATCAACGCATTTTTATTTATTATAGGTTAACCACGCCTATTAAACAGGACATGTCGACGGCTTTCATGGTTTCAACAAGTATTACAAAAAAAGAAAGCTAGTAAATATAGAAAACATTTTAATATATAACAAAGTTAGTAGGCATCGACAGCAATCTATAATAATCGATGGGAATTGCATAACTCAAAATCATCAGACATTGCATTAACATTTAAGGGCCTGTGTTGTATCGAACTGAAGTTAGTATAACAGCTAAATTATGGGTATATATCAATGTGTTCGATAGCACTAAACATTTCAATAGTTGAGTTAATAAAATAAATGCATTGTATTTGATAGCTAAGGTGTGATCCAAATTTTACCGAAATGTAATGTGAAAACATTAATATTTAGGTAGATTTACTTACGCGTTCAAAAATTTGTTTAGCCTGATGTGGAATTTCAGTTGTGGTAAATATCTGAAATATAATATTTGCGTATTTAATATAATTATGAACAGTAAAACTGCCACTGTACGTTACACTGTAGGGGTCGGGTATTAAAAATGACTACATTTTTTAAAGATTTTCTGTCATTTCAAAAATGCATATCCAATTATCGTGAAATTGTCAAATATTATTATTAATTTGAAAGTAATGACAACATTTATACATTTTTAATGATATATCTTATATTACATTATAATTACATATAATTACAATATTTACATTAACATTTTTAAAGAAATTTAAGTTTTATTTATATTTTATTTATATTAAAATTTTAAGAAATCTAACTTAAAATTTAAAGAAATATATCTTAAATTTTAATAAATATATCTTAAATTTTAATAAATTTTCATTAAAATTTAAAAAAATGATCATAAATTTCAAGAAATTTAACTTAAATTTAAAAAAAATTATCTTAAATATTGTTTTCTCTTAAATTTAATAAATTTTTCTTAAAGTTTAAGAAATTTTAAGCTTTATTTATATTTTATTTATATTAAAATTTTAAGAAATCTGGCTTAAAATTTAAAGAAATATATCTTAAAATTTAAAGAAATATATCTTAAATTTGAATAAATATATCTTAAATTTTAATAAATTTATATTAAAATTAAAAAAATTTGTGTTAAATTTAGTTTTCTCTTGAATTTAATAAATTTTTGTTAAAGTTAAAGAAATTTATCCTAAATTTTAAGAAATATTTAGTAATTATTTTTCAAATATTTATACTGCACGTCAACTCTACATTACAAAAACCATACTTTTTCAATTTAGAACTGCTGCAAATTATATAAATTAATTGTTTTATTAATATTATTTATTGTATATTATTTTATTTTCACCTATTTTAACAATTCATGCTTCCGAAGTATTTCCGACATGTCAGACAATAAACTTAAATGTGCGTTAACTCATTATCCTCATCTGTATCATCGTCATCATAATCATCTGATTGGATGGCCTAGTGACAGACCAGATCATAATACACGAAGGCTAAAATGGAGGAACAGGGTAAACTGAAAGTACTATCGCAATGTGTTTGGACAGAAAGAGTTTCAGGACAAAAAGCAGTGGTCGTCTTTTTAAGGAGAGGTAAATCAAGGAACGCAAGCGACGTGGCAGAGACCTAACAAGTAGACGGGTAGATTGAATTCAATCGTTTCGGAAAGTCAGGCAACTGATCGTTGCATTCAAACGGAACTGCTAGAGGAAGTTCGTCGTTTCTTGGGAGAGGCAAGAAAGAAAAACAGTGAAGTGAAGTAAATCTTTAACAGCAAACTCTTCTACATGGGCCTGAAATGAAAGAGTGCAGGTGGGATGGTGTTGAGCTAGCGGAGTTTAACTGTGTACTATATCAATCAAAGGTAAAGATGGCTGAATGTCCTCTTCTTGCATTCTCAAAGAAGCAAGGGGTAGCTCAGTACTTTGTTATAAAATACTTTAACCTGTCTTGACGATAAGGGGTTTGCAGTAATACTAATTATATTTCGGTTATTATACCCATTCCGAAAGATAGCAAAGTCGACTCCTACAGACCGGCTACAGACTAACTTTTTGTTTTGACAAGGTTATGGAACGGATGGTGGAAAATCTTCTCACGCACCTTGCTAAATCACATGGCATGTGGCGGAATGATCAGACTGGTTTTCGTAAACTTTGGTCTACTGAGGACAAGGTCGTTAGGATCTCCCCGTCCGTTAGCGATGGATTTTAAATTTGGCTGATTAAGCTGGTTAAGCACCTTGATGAACTCAGCTTGGAGTTCCTTTCACCTAACTTTTAGGTGGATTGGGGTTTTTTAAATATCAAACTGGTTTCTCACTACTAAACTTTTCGAACTAGAGTATTACCCGAATGTTTCGTGAAGGACTTACGCAGGGTTCCGTTTTTTCACATCTCTAGTAACTTTTTTCTACTTCGGCCTTTATAAATATTATTTAGGAAAATTTGGTGAAATATTATTTAATCAATTAATTTAATTTAAAAATATTACTTAATTTATACATTATAAATTAATTGAAATTTTCAATAAGCCAAAGCTGCAAATTGGTAAAGAAATATATTAAACGTTAGAAATTTTGAGTCGTGCACTTTTAAATAATGAAAGTATATTATTCACTGCCTGATATATTTATATAAATTTCTATGAAATACGAAATTCATAATTATTATTTTCAACGCAACATATTATTGTAGTTCGAAATCATTACTGATTACAAGGTGAAACATTAAAAAAATATATAATGTTTCCTCAACATAGTATAATATATTATTGTCAAAATAACTGTTCTAATTTTGAAAAATATTTTATTGAAAGTAAAAATATCAAAGCCTGGTAGAAACATTACCCACATTTTATTTAATCATCTGAAGTATTTTTTTAATGTTTACGTCCGATTAAGGTAATATTTTCAAACACAGACAAAGCTAGAAGTGTATATATAAGTATTTCTATAGCATTTCATCATAATGTGGGTTTATAGCAGGGTGTTATAATTTGACCTAAACTGTGAAGCCAATATTTGTGGAAAATTAAAAATCCATCACATATATTGTTTTAAAAACCTTCTTGTGAAATTTTGTTGAATTATATTAAAATATTAACATTTTATTACATAAATAGTTGGTCAAAAAGGGTTCAAGACTAAATTAAATATGATTATTTAAATGTCACAGAATAGCCTAATTGTTAAGTATACTTTTTCCCAAAAGGTTTAAAGTGTCATAAATTTTATTTATTGACATTGTAGAATTACTGTATTCATTCTAATTCATAAATTGATATATATACAATATGTATATATCCATTGTACTATATTTTTAATAGTATTCTAATGACTCATTGTAATTGAAATTAAATCTAAAAAATTTTTGGGAACTATTTTCCTACATATTTTCAAAATTTTAAGTACTATGAGGCCTGCGTTATTAGTATATATTCATTTGTGTACCATGAACTAAACTATACATATTTGTAAATCGATTCTTCTTCATTTTAATCCATATTGAGATGATTGGTACCATCGTATATAAGAGTATACCAACATACCAACAAACCAACATAAAACACATAACAACAATACTAGCATACCAACACCTGTAAGAGTAATATAATATTGAACAAAAAATGGGAACACATGCGACCAAATTGGGAACACTTCTGCGGAAAAAATTTGAAGTGTTCCCAATTCGATTTGGAAACTCATGGGAAAATCTCCAGTAACACTTTTGGGAACACATGAGAAGTGTTCCGAATACGATTGGGAATATATCGAAGCGCTCCCAAAAGTGTGACTGGAAGCGTTTCCATGTGTTCCAAAATATTTTTTTATGTGTTCCTAATTATTTTTACAGAGTAGGCTACCTATTATTTTTATGGAGTCTACAAATAAAATATATTTAAAAACTATACAAATCCATCATAGGGTTTAATGATAAATATTTTTCATACATTACTATAAAAATAGTTGACGTATATCTCACAAATGACAAACAAAGAAAAAAACCTTATTAAAAAATGTGTCGAATGATAAAAGCTATATGTTGATGAATAAATTATTTAGATTTAATATTCTAACTCGTCTTTATAAAGCATAATATTGTACAATTTACTAAAGACAATTGAACATTTAAAAACGATGCCATCCATGTTTTATTTGTAGAATCTTCAACAATATTTTGGAAGACTGATGCACAAATATTTGCATCTTTGAATACGCAAAAACTACCAGCATTAAACAATGATAATCCACTGGTAACTACGCTGGACGGGTCATGTAATTTTCTAGCCTGACTGTCGTCTTTTCAAGCAGATATTATTATCAGAACTGAATAGTTGCCAAAGATCCTCAGTAGAACAGATGAAGAGGTTCTAAGACACATTATGTGACATGTGTTTTCGGACTCATAAAAATTGCATTTTAAAGGATATCATACTCGCAGCAAGTGATCGTCCATCATCATAATATAATAATGTGAAATATAATAGAATATTTAATATATATATAAATTACTTTTTATTTGATAATGAAAACTGATAATTTAATAATACATGTTTCTATTACCTTCACTGGTCCATCTGTGAATTCTTTGAGACGATTTGCAATAACATGTAGATATTCAAGATAACTGTCGTTTCCGTCGGCTACAGGGGCTACTGCAGCTGAAATTATAATAAAAATTACGTTTTTCATGACAATATAATCTTTAAAGTAAAAATTTGTATAATTGGATAAGTAGTTAACGTCTATAATTTGATTCAAAATGGTAGGCAATTTGAATATTTATTTAAAAAAAAATTCTTCTTTGAATCAGTTGATTCCAATAGAATTTACTAATATTGATGCAATTTAAAAATATAATATAAAATATATTACAATTTGCAATAAACGTTTAAAAAATATATGATTAACATACAATAAATAATTTTAAGTGTTTATTTTATTTGGAAACATTATAATATGTTTTACATCTAAGTATCGAAACAATCTTATATTTTAATAACAATATATTGTTGGTATATCCTTTATATATTGCAGTTATAGTTATATTATTGTAATAATATAGTATGAATATCCCTTACCAAAAACTAGATTTAAGGATTTGCAAAACTTTTCTGTGATTGTTTAATTTTTTTCTTCTTTTTTTTAATAATGCTGATGTAGAAGCACTTCTTAACCGAATTCAAAGTACACTGACAAAATGTTTACTAAAATATGGAATGAACACATGAGCATATACTTGTTCTTCATAGGTGACGATTGACTCAGGTGGCGATGGACTCTTCAATAAAATACTGTTACAGATTCCCTAAGCAGACCTCTACAATAAATTATTGCAACAACAATCAAAGATTCATTAACAGAACAAGTGGATGAATTTCAGAAAATATCAACATGCAGTGATAACTCAATGTATCAACACTTTAAAAGAAGCCATCATTCTGGATGGCTCCATGGATTACATTATGGATCCATGTATGTACATAAAACTAGAAGGGGGAGAAGGGTGACAATGAACTTAAGCGGCTGAAAAAAGCGAAACGTGTTAACTATCGAGAATTACTAAAACAATGCACTATATTGAGGCAAAAGCCAGTGAGCCAAGTAGGGGTGTCTTTAAAACTTGGCAGAGATGTCGTATGTGTTTAAAAAGTTGTCACAAAAGATGTTAGCCATTCTATTATGTACTACACATATATATAATATAATACAACATATATATGTATATAAGAAGTTAAAACATTATTCGACAGTAAAATTATTATTTTATATCATGCAAAAGTCATGTTGTATTCCGTTTTATTCAGAACGCTTGAAAAAGAATTCTAGAATATCATTCCATGAATTTCCCTATAACCTAGTGCCAGAAATACAAATTAGGATTTGTACGATAAAACTATAGAATTTTCTCCTAAAAAAAGGCATTACTGTAATATGTAGTAGACGTTTCGCTCCAGAATGTTTTGAAGATACTGAGGTTCGCTTGTCAATTAAAGGAGTCTATTAATTAACGAAACCTCGTCGCAGAAGAATTCTTAAAAAGGATTTTAACTATTTCCAGGTTATCATACTCATTTAGTGAATTCTGAAAAATAATTACGTAAAACTACTAAAGACTGACAGGTTACACATTCTCTAGAAACAAGTGCGCTAATTGATTCCAATACGCAATCTGCTTATGAATTATATTTTTAGGCATTTATCAAAAACAACACAGACAACAGACCCGTACAATATTTATAAAATTAATAAACAAACGTAATAATAATAATTTAGATATATGTACAATATTTGTTTTCATTTAGATTTATATGTCTGATTCTCAGGAAGCATTTTGAAAAATACGCGTCAAAAGCTTTACTGACGCAAAAGGAAAATAAAAAGTTTCAAAAACCTCATCCTTCAAATCAAATTTAAAAAATTGTCCACAGGGAGGTATACGACATGCTAAATAACTTTTCTGGCCTTTTCCCCCATTTTAAGAACCAAGTTCGAAACCAAAAGAAGTTACCAAGTGGGAAACGTTACTGAGACGAGGTGGTGAAATTCGCCGTTACATTACATTTTTACAGCTCAAAAGTCTATGAATTCGTCTGAAGAATACTGTGGTTGCCACATCCACGAACTATTCAAATGTGGGCCTCTTCATTAGATTGTAAACCTGTCATCTTACTGAAGTGTACGAACACCTGACATAAATGGCTTTTATATTCCTTTTTTAGTTTCTTATTCCCACATATTTGACTATCAAATAATATTTCCCTCACCAAAATATTTAAATCACTATCACAGAAATAAATATTTAAAACATTCCTTGATAATACTTTTATAAAGCATTGATTAATTATTAATATTTGCTTTAATATTTGGACAATTATTTATAGGTTTTCAAAAATGAAATCTAAACAAAAAACAGTATTTTACGTCCCGTAAAATTTTTTAGTAAGTAATTTCATTAAGATAGTAATTTCACAATTAAAATTTAAAGTGGGAATAATAAGGTAAATTTCAATATAAACAAGTTGTCTTACTGCCTCTAAATGGTGTATAACTCACGAGAGAACAGGGAAATTCTTTTTTATTTTAGTTTCCTCCTTGTGATCAGGGAACCCAGTTTACCAGTGTAATTAAAAAAAACTTTACTCAATCAATTTGGTATTCATAAATCATACAGTTCCGTTTTAATTCAATAAGTGAGAAATCTCATAGAACGTTCACAGATCGGTTACGTATTATGCCAGGTCAGTGGAGAGATAATTTGACTTAAGGTATTTATGACGGTAACCGACTCTCTGGTGCATTTTGTGCTGTGATTGGCCAAATCGAAGTGATTTTAATAAAATATTAAAGAATGCCTGAGTACTTCAAAATGGCAATATTGTGTCTATTCGAAATAGCCAACCACAGAATACTTTTTCTCCTGAAGAATCGATATTGAAATTTCTATGTGTTAACAGAAATGACCAAATAAATTTACACTATTTCATTTTAGTGTACATATCCATGGTTGGTTATAGGTTATTATCACCTCGAAAGATGTTTCAATTCTTATTATACACATATATAGATAATAATTGTTGATTGTATCTTGGATATTGTAAGACATATTTATGATGAAAATAAGCCATATATTAACTATAACTATATAAAAATTATATCTTTATTAGATTCACATATTTTCTTAAATTACCCATTTGTTATTTATTATTTTATTTATGCAATCAATGCTTCTATGCAATATACTGTAATTATGCGAAAATAAAATTGAAGACTGTATAAATTGCCATTTGTTTAATAAATAGAAGAATGGACAATCGGTTTGTCTTTTTTAAGTTGAAAATATTGGATAAAAAAATTAAATATGACATTTTAAGCATTTTTTCAATGATTAAAACTAACGCTGGAAACAAAATGTAATATGTGATTATGTTATACATCAATTCAATACAAATATGTGAATATTTTTCAAAATTCAACATTAATTTTTGAACTCACCGTATATTCTATCAGTAATTTGATCCAGTCGCATAGACTGAGCGTTTTCTGTCGTATTGCTAAATTAGGAAATTATACAATATATCTCAATTCACAGTACTAGTATATTTTGCAACGAATGAACTGAATACAAAAATTACATATGTGACTAAAAGAAACGCTTCTTTCAATAATGTCATTTTAATATATTTATATTTAAATGTAGGCCTATCATTATAAATATAAACCAGAAGCGTAAAACATTGCTTAACCAAATATATGTTTCAACCTTATGAACATTCTTAATCAAAAGCAGAAAACTTATTTATATTAATTCTATATTCATAGCATGTAAATTATATTTTCGGATATATTAGAAATACATTATGATGATAGAATGTACATTTTCGATTACATTTTTATATCCTTATTTTGTAAAATATTTAATAATTAAATATTATATTGATTTAATTATCCAATTAATTAAGGATTGAAGAAATATTGTCAAATGTAGGCTATATGTAATTTAATTTTTTTTAAAGACAGGTTGAAAACAACTACACTAATATTTTGTTAATTAACTTGTCTAACATGTTGAAAGCGCCATTAGTACATACCATTTTAGTAGTATGGGAGTAGTCTTTCTACTTCACCCCCCTTTTTTCTGACAACTCACCCCCCCGTGACCTTAATAACTCATTTCTAAAAATAGATTATGAATCACCCCATTGTGACCTTGATGACTCATTTCTAAAAATAGATTATGACTCACCCCCCCCCATGACCTTGACCAACTCATGTTCCTATTGGCCGATTTGAACTAGGTCAAGGTCGTTTCCGACTAAATCGGGGAGGGGGGGGGGAGATTCCGAATTTGGGGTTCCCCAGTCGATTCGGAAATTCCCTGAAGAGTTGGTATAAGCCTATTTTTGTCTTTACGGTAATAATAATTGATTATCGGGTCACGTGATCTCACCTCCTCCCTCGTCGACATGCTCTTATCCAATGAGCGTTGAGTATTTGGTCAGAAATTTCCGCTTGCCTCTCATTAGAAGTTGGGGTGGTATAAAAGCCTCTGCGCAGCTTACCGGAGCTCATTCTTCTCTCTTGCATGGTACAGATAACTTAAGATAACTCTCTTAAGACGTTCAAGCGAGGCGAATACTCAAACAGACCCAGCCGGGGAATTAATCACATTTATTTTAAAATATTTAAGATTATCTCTATCTCTACAATGGCATCATCCCAGTAGGATATAACATTATAAATCCTATTGCTGGCGCCGGAGTACCTGAAGTGAAGGTGGGACCTCATCGTGTCTACAAGGCGGCGGAGAAAACTCTGCACTTCATCGACGTTACAAGTATATACATGTACTTGTATATACGCGGCAACATGGCGGAATTTGGAGCCGGCAAGTATCCATTTCTTCTTCGCTGCAATGGTGTCTACCTCGGCCAACTTATGGATACAAGTTACGTGGCCAGCCTCAATCTCCGTGTCATCCAACTACGCTACGAACCCATGGAGGTTATGGGTGGTTCATAACTACCAACAATTTGCCTAATGATTGATCAGCTGTGTATGATACATCGAGGGTGTATTCCGCCCACTCGAACTCTTTACATTGCTAGGCAGAACAACATGAAATCCCTCACTATCGCCGCGTCTATCAAAACGGGACATCTTGCACCGGCGTTAGTTGTGAGTAGGAAATCCAAGTTGGTGGTTCACGTTCATAGCCACGCCAACGCACTAGTGCCTGTTTATGCATCCCCTTGCCATGTGTACGCAACACCTTGTCCACTCGATACATTTCATCACGCTCATCAACCGGCTTCATCTCTTGATCATAGAAACCGCCTTCAATAATCTCCCCAGCAAATGAGCGTAGAGAGTACATCATCGGATAGAACTTGTCATTCACAGTGTGTACAAGAAATTCCTCTTCACTCATGTTGGGTGTATACCCCTTATCAAAAGTGGCATTGTATTGTTGTTGTATCGAGATGCGCACACGATCGTTTACCTTATACTTTGCTTTCTGCTTCTTCTTCCCCTTCCCCTTCTTCTTCTTCTCATTCACCATTGGTGAGTCACCACCGTAGAGGTGTAGCCAAACATCTGCCTCATTTTCCGGGGTGATTTGGCTGGGTGCACGGCCGAGAATTCGGTGATGACTGTTATTGTAGGCGGTGAGATGTTTGGGGAGGAGTTCTAGCCATCGATACTTGCCATGTTTAGTAAAGGCGCGCCACATACGCTTTTTGAGTGTTTTATTAAAGCGTTCGATAACGGCTGCCTTGTGGGGAGTTTTTATACTAAACTGTTCAATGCCGTGTACATCTGTGAGGTAGCCGCACTTTCTTATTTTAAAACTCGAGGCCCTGATCAGTTTGTAGGAGCCGTGGTTTCCGTCCATCAGTTTTCCGCGTGAGTAGAAGTTTAAAGGCGTTGTATAGGCTCATTGCTGTCTTATCTTTGAGTGGGAGTGCCCAAGCATATCTTGAGAAGAGATCAGTCACAGTCAACATGTAGCGTTGCCCATTGTTCAGTCGTGCGTAGGGCCGCATCTCCACCAGATCCGCTTGCCACTGCATGTCCATCTTGAGAACCATGTATCGTCTGTGTGGAAATTTCCTCCGCCTCGCCGGTTTGTGTAGCGTGTAGGTCCACTGACTCTTCAGCCAGTTGACCACTTGTTTCCTCGGGAGACCGCT
>JAUZND010002254.1:0-12972 GCA_034780555.1 Coelogynopora nodosa
AGCCTCTAGTGGAAGTCTATATTGTAGCCAATAGTGGTAGCCTGTAGCCTCTAGTGGCAGCCTATATTGTAGCCAATAGTGGTAGCCTGTAGCCTCTAGTGGCAGCCTATATTGTAGCCAATAGTGTTAGCCTGTAGCCTCTAGTGGAAGCCTATATTGTAGCCAATAGTGGTAGCCTATATCCTCTTGTGACAGCCTAAAATGTAGCAATAGTAGTAGCCTATATCCTCTTGTGACAGCCTAAATTGTAGCCAAAAGTAATAGCCTATATCCTTTAGTGGCGGCCTAAATATATTAGGCAATAGCGATAATATGTAGCCTCTACAATAGTAGCTTATTATTTAGGCAAATCGTGGTAGCCTGTAGTCTCCATAGTAAGAATTTATATTGTAGCTAATAGTGAAAGCGTGTAGCCCCTAGTGGCAGCTTATGTTGTAGCTAATAGTGGTAGCCTGTAGCAGCCTATTTTGTAGTTAAATTGTGGTCGCCTATAGTCTCTAGTAGGAACCTATATTTTAGCTAACAATGGTAGTCTGCAACCTATAGTAGCATAGATTAAAGCCAATAGTAGTAACCTGTAGCCTCTACTAGCAACCCATTTTGCAACCACTACTAGCCTGTAGTCTCATGTGGCAGCACATAATATGGCCAATATAGCCTGTAGCTTTTACTGGCAGCCTATATTGTAGCTAATGGTGACAAACTACAGCATCTAGTGGCTACCTAAATTGGAGCCAATAATGCTATAATGGTAGTCTGTAATATCTAGTGGCAGCCTATATTGTAGCCGATGGTATTAACTTGTAGCCACTTGTGACAGCCTATATTGTAGCCAATGGTGGTAGCCTGTAGCCTTTAATGGCGTCCTATATTATAGCCTCTAATGGTATAAGCCTATATTGTAGCAATTAGTGGTTGGTAGCCTATGCTCTATAGGCCCTATAGTAACAGCCTATAATGTAGCCAATGGTGGTAGCCTGTAGCCTTTAATGGCGTCCTATATTATAGCCTCTAATGGTATAAGCCTATACTGTAGCCATTAGTGGTTGGTAGCCTATGCTCTATAAGCCCTATAGTAACAGCCTGTAATGTAGCCAATGGAGGTAGCCTGTAGTCTTTAATGGCGACCTATATTATAGCCAATGGTGGTAGCCTAAAGTTTAGGCAATAGTGGTAGCCTGTAACCTCTACTGGCAACCTATAGTTTATCCTATAATAGTAGATTAATGTTCTGTGGTTTGTTGTCTTTTGTAACAGCATATATTTTTGCATTTAGTATATTAACATTACAATAACATATAGTTGTAGCATAAATTTGTAGCATGTACTTATAGCTTTTTGTAGTAGCCAATATTATAGTAATAGTTGCAGGGTATTGTATTTATAAATGTATTCTATAGTTATAACTATTCTATAACATTACATATTATGCAAATTAACGCATATTTTCAGGTAGGTTATATATTTTCACGCAACAAATTATGATGGCAAAAAATATTAAGCCTTAATTATTACAAATAATTATACAAAACTATAGAAAACTATAAGCTTCTAATATATCTGATAAACGGGATATAAAAAATATATATCTTCCTACTAGTTAGGCTGCAATTGAATCTGGTTGCAACTGTTTTGTGCAAGTACGTATATCTGGTTGCAACTATTGGCTACAAATATATCTGACCAGAATTATTGTCAGCAAATTATAACTATAGCTGCTAGTATAATTGGCTACAACTATAGACTTCAAATATATCTGATTTCAAATATTGTAGGTTGCAATTATATTGGGTGCAACTATACATACTGTAACACTATAATCTGCAAATATACTGACCATGCTTATTTGCCATAATGCCTCACTCTCCCATAAATTAAATTGAAACTCTTAATCATTAATTTATTCCGAGAAAGTATAATATATGCAAATATGGTTAAAATAATACTTAATTTAAATTACAATATTATATTAATAAGCATTTTCCTACGACGCATTTGTTGCGTCTTGGTTAAAAACAGCTACAGCTAGCTCCAAGTTGCAGTTATTCCGGCTGTCGTAATCATTCAGCCTGATATGACAAATGCAAGTGGTATATATGTACTATTATTGGCATGATATCTACAGGTAATCTTAAGTAGATGACTTCAATGTCATACGCGAAAACTGATTTTTAACAAGCCCAGAGTTTTCCATTTGCGTCGATTATTTCTTATCCATTAGTGCGAATGTATTATAGTTTCCATTTGTGTATAATATTATCATACTTATATGTAGTATAATTATATAATGCACTAATTATTGTTTACATGAGATAGTTTTATTTAACAAAAAATTGGTTTGGAGAAACTTCGTTTTAAAAGAATTAGTTACTCAAAAATTGTATTTTATCTTTAAAAATATTATGATCGTTAATTAAGAAAATTCAAGCTTTTGGCTAACGCACATAAATAATTATAGAAGCAAACGTTTTACATTTTTACGATGATACCAATAAAGGTTGCATAAAACTACTGTAAAATCATAGACACAATTTGCTATAATTAGATTAAATTAATTATTTTTATAAATATTAACCTGTATCATTAAATGTACATGGACAGGACGGATCACTCGTGTTTCCTTGTTTATATTACCTCATTATTAGCCGGAAAATTATTATTATTATTAGCTATCTTCCATCTTTCGCTATATAGTATTGCTGATTGGAAATGTTTGAGCAACACGGATATATGCTGTATAGTAATACGATATTTTTTTCCAATTATACGGGTGTTCTCAAAAATAAAATATAATATTTCTTATTTTAATGTGTTTCAATTATTCAATAGAATAAAACAATATATATTTGCACATAATTTTTATTATCATTAACCTTAATCGATCCTTCATGTTTTAATAATAAATTTGTGTTTATATATTTCATTTTAAAACTAAATGAACTCTGGCGGTACAAACAAGTTCCTAAAATTGTTATCGAATTATTAAAGATTATGGATGATGTAGACGAAATTGAAGATGGCAAACATATGTGGTATATATAGATTCGTTTATTAAATTAATAAACTTTCCTGTTTAATAATATACATTTTAAGAGCAATAGTTGCTACAAAACTAATAATAAAATAATATTGTAAGCAAATTTTAATGCAGTATGAGGATTTGAAATTTATTGCAGATTTGACTTATTATGTACAAATCATTTTAATATCCTTAATATTTAATAAATTATAACTAGAATTTTTATTCTGCCAATGTATAGGTAATTTAGTAAGCTGACTGAAAACGTCTTTATTCTTAATATTAAAATAATAAATGTAAATGCTGGTTGAACTGGCATTTAAAAATATTTGTTGTAGCAGCATTCATCAAATAATGTATTTAAACAGCTGCAATATTTCCACTTTTATTATAATTGTTTTCCTCTTGATTAATTCCTTACTAATATGAAAGTATTATTTACATATATTCTTATTATAGTTATATTTAGAGTACTTTTGTTTTGTATAGATTTATCAATATATATCAATATGGGCAAGTTATGGACAATTTACCCAACATAACTCTTTCAAAATAGTAATTATTTTCATTTTTAATGTTATTTTATTGTCATTATTGTTGTAATTTTCATTATTAATGTTATCTTATTTTAATTAATTTATTCACCATTACCATTGGCATTATGTTATAAAAACAGTACAACATTACTCAGCAGTTTAGAAATTGTTAGAAAAATGTTGGATATAGCCTATATTTATTATTTCAAAAATCCTATATATATATATACTTATAACAATGCTGGCATTTAGTGACCAATTGAAAAATTAACATATTATTAATTTATGTTATTTAGAAACTAAAATATTATATTTTTCAACTAATACTAAAAAATACAAGAGTAATACAATCAAACAGATTAATTAAGTAGTTTCAAATTAATAACCATAGGAAATATAACATTGCAAAATTAAACATTTATTTAGGTAAAAGATAATATAAAAAAATAGCATTATAAACTTTTTAATTTAAAAAATGTATATAAATATATTAAATTAATATTTTTAATAATAAATCATAGACATTACATATATACATAGTATATACTATTTACTTAATATTAAAATAACAATAAATAAAATGTATACCAAATATAATTTATATTACTAAACTAAAATTATTAAATTGATTTTTTAATAAACTAGCTAGGAAGCATAACTTACTATATTTAATTTATTATATAATCAAAAGGAATGTAATAAATTCTATAGAATCTATACATTTATTACCAATATAAATTTATTTATTTTATATTAAAAAGTATAAATTTAATAAATTATAAATATAATAAATAATTGTATCTGCTACTTAACTATTTCAAGAATATAACTAATCAAATTTATATCCTAATATAATATTATAATATCCTAATATTATAACCTAATATATTAAATTATAATATTATACTAGGATTATTAAAAATATTTAATTTTATCAATAGAAGACTTTTTTTTAAATGTATCTAAATAATAATGTTATAGGAATACTTCAAATTATATATATATTTTAAGTCTTTATTTTAAATATTAAAAAATATAATTAAAATAGTGAAATAGGTACCATTAAAAAGAATTTTTTTGTTATGTACTAGTTATTTAGTATAATTTTTATATAATTATATTATCTATTTCTCTGTTTTAATAACATAGTTTTATTTTAAGTTTTAATATAATCCTAAAAAATGCTTTTATATACTAATTTAGAATATATCATATAATATTATATTGTTAAATATCTCATCTGAGATGATACTTTATAATTAATATGATTGATATATATATATGCTATATTTAAAATTATTATTCATATTACTAATTTTATAAAATTGAAATCATCTTACATGATATATATTTTTTAAATACTTTAACTATTTTTTCATAATATACTTTATTAAACAAAAAATAAATAATAGTAATAACTAATTAGGCTTGCTTCAGGCATTTATCTGGGATTTTTTTCCAAAATATCTGTCTGCAACAGGTATACTATCCAAATTATATAACTTTAATTAGAAATAACAATTTTTTTTATAATACTGAATATAAGGATCAGTCAAAAGTATCCAATACCTTTTGACTTATATTACAGTTTCTTATTCCTAGAACCAAAGTCTATTCTTTCTGATTCATCAGAAATGGCTAGAAATTAATAAATCCAATACCAAAATCTTTGGAGGAAGGTGGATAGGTAGAAAAGGATCATTGTAATATCTTGGCAGTTTTTGGATGTCTATTTATATTTTATATCCAAACAATCTGAACAATAAGGCATAGAACAATTCAAGCTTGCAATGGACTAATCTGACTATTTCCAATAAATAATGGACTATTTTCAAATTGCTTCATGGTAATTATTGTGAAAAATACTGGTGCTTTCCCATGTGCAAGCCACTATTAAATATAGCTTTTCCACTAATAAGGATGTTACTTTCACTAATTCTAAGGTCAATCTGTCATAGCTAAATAAGTGATCACATGAAACTGGTTTGGGATATATTGAGTAAGGTGATAATTTTAAAATATCTTCTGACATATCCATATTTAGATTTTATTACAACATATATCTGAATAAATAATTTGGCATGTGAAAGCAGACACATTGGCACTCATTAAAAAGAAGAGATATCAGACTGAGGCAAATCTTTTAAAAGTATTTATATTCCTTAGTTCCATGTATTCCAGTAACCTTATAGTTCTTTTATAATTGTAAAGATTAAAAATAATTCTAAAAAAATTTATTTTATCAAAAATTAGTAATAGTTATTTTATTTTTAGTATCCCCAAAATAGTAGTTCAAAATTAATAGCTACTGTCATTTTTAAAATAGTTATTTCATTGATGATTTATATTTCAATTAGATATATAAACAATAAATTTATATGATAAAATGGAGTTTCCACGTATCTGGATTATATATATAAGAAAAGTAAAAAACACAATTTCTTCAGATACTTAATTTAGTCTATTGCAGATGTTTTGCCTTACGGCTTCATCGGTGCACAGCTAAGATAAAACTATAATACAGAGAAATAAAATACTAAAGTGGGTACACATTATATAAGCATCGCTCAGTAGTTGCTTATATAATGTATACCCACTTTAATATTTTGCTTTTCTTAAATAAATTTATACTTGTTAAAATAATTAAATTATACCTACAATCCATCATAAAACTATATCCCCTTCCTTTCTTATACTCTTTTTACAGCTTTCCTATCCTATATAATCTCCTTTATAGAACAGCTCCCTCCATCCATTGCTCCTATTTAAAGATGCAGCATAGATAAAGTAACAATAATTTAAAAAAATTGAACCTATACTAAATACATCTAAAAACTCTGAAATGAAATATTTTTACTTTAAATGGTTAAGAATAATTTACAGTATGTTCAAAGCATTATTTTTCATTAAAATTTTATAATTACTCCAATAAAATTATTTTAGACTTACTTACATTTTTGACACAATTTGATTAATTTTTTATATCTTGAAACCTGTTTATAGTTTTTTCAAAGGCATACCTGATATTCAACTTTAATAGTTGACTAAATAAAAAATAAATTTTTATACTGCATATATTATATTTACAAATATATACCTAGGGCTATCTATATATTTTGGTTTATATTTTTATATCAAGAAAAACCTTTTTATTACCATACAAAAGTTAGGAAAATAAAACGATTTAAAAATTGCCACTTATGCATTTTATTTTATTTAACAGTATGCAACATACTTGAAATAATTTTAAAAAAATGATGCTTAATAAATAAACTTTTATATATTGTTATAACCTATAAATTATTCATAAAATGTTAAACTTTTGACTATTATTTTTTTAACAGAATTAATTCTAAGGATAGAATTTTTTTGAAGCATTTTTTAAGTTGTGTTTTCTTAATGATTAAAATCATCACTTGTAAAATGTTTAAACTTAAATATTATTTAAATAACTTATATAACTTAATTTCAGCATTTTATTATTTATGTTTTATTATTGATTAGAAACATTATTGGATAAAGTAGTGAATGTATTAATGAAATCAAGAATCAAGTACTTTATACTGTAGGTTTTATAGAAAGTATACTATTTTTTATTTAGGCTTCATTCCTTATCATGTTAAAAAAGCTAACCCATTTGACCCATTAAATTGACACCTCAAGATTAAAATTGTATATATTTAAAATATATGGAAACAATGTATTAGCAATGATAATTGATAAATACATTTTTTATTAGTCTCATTTGTATTTTGTCATATTTATATTAATATGAGTAACTTAATCATATTGAATTATGCCTGGGGAATATTTTTACGTCTAGTATAATTTCAAATATGATTTACAAAGGTAATTAAACGTAAATTTGACAGACAGAATGTTTCAAAGTGGTTTGTCATAGTAGTTAATGAGCAACAAAAAAACAGCTTTCTATAAAATCTAAATTTTTCAGTTAACATCATAAGATTGAATAATCCGTGGTTTAAAAAATGTAAAATATTAATTAAATTGATACTCCCTACTTATCCAATAGACTAGCTGTTTTAAGCTTTAGTATTCTCCATATTATGTCATGAAAGATATTATTTATAATTAAATTTCGAATTCATTCGTAGTTTTCTACTGAAAAACAGTATGTCTCAAAAAGTCTAGTTTATTTACGAATATCTATGTATATTACTTGATCAATTTATAGATATTGTAACAGAGTTAATTATTTGTTGTTGTTGTTTATATTGGATATTTATGACAGCTGTGGTCTTGTCATCTTTCAGGTCGAAGGTCTTGAGCGATGTCACTCAGCACAGTATCGCCAACATACCCATCAGAAAGAATGTCTTGGTGCTCGGTGACAGGGAGTGCGGCAAGACCACTATGTTTGCCAGATTCCAGGGTCGCGAAGATCCTAAGATCGGCGTCGGCCTCGAGTATCAGTATGTGGATATCAAGGACGAGAGCAGGGATGGTGAGTTAATGTTTCTATTGATTGTTTAGTAGCTTCACCCGGTTCCATTGTAGCTTAGTAACATGGCTCCATTATAGCTTAGTAATATGGCTCTATTGTAGCTTAGTAATATGGCTCCATTATAGCCATGTGAAATGGCTGCATTACGGCTTAGTAACGTGGCTCCATTGTAGCTTAGTAACATGGATCTTTTGTTGCTTAGTAACATGGCTCCATTGTAGCTTAGTAATATGGCTCCATTGTAGCTTAGTAACATGGCTCCATTGTAGCTTAGTAACATGGCTCCATTGTAGCTTAGTAACATGGCTTCATTGTAGCTTAGTAACATGGCTCCATTGTAGCTTAGTAACATGGCTCCATTTTAAATTTGTAATTTGGCTCTATTGTAGCTTTGCGATGTAGAAGTTAGAAACTTGACTTATTAGTAACCAGGGTGGCCACCCATCCTCGCAATTTGAAGACACCTCGAAAATCCTCCATTGTTGTTTAGTTTCCTTGAAAGTTCCCAAATTCTCAGAGATGTCGTCAAAGTCTTATGTGTCCTTAAATTTGTATTTATTGTTCTATATATGACGTTAAACTGCCTTGATAAATAAAATATTCTTTGAAAATCAATTTTTTTATTGCTTTTCTAAACTATTTATTAGTGATATTGTCAATATTTTGGAATATTGTGTTTGGTTGTAAATATTTATTTATTTGTTTTAATTGTTATAAATATAAATTTATTATTTATATTGGTTAAACTTTTTTTAATGTGTCTTAATTTGTGTAAGTTTAACTTTTTATTTTTACATTTACTTTATTATGTTATTTATGCTGTATTATATGCATTGTTCTTTCGGAGATTTTTTGCATTGATATTAAGAAGATTTGAATTTAGAAACAATAATTACATATATTTATTTTAGAACAATTAAATCTTAAATTTAAAGAACCAAAACAGATATATATATTGGTTTTTTTACTGTAGGAGACCCATATAAGTACAATATTTTATGTTATTGCTGCACCTTGTACAAAAGAAATCCGCCAAGACAGCTACGTTGTCACGAGAATAGTCCTTGAAAAAAAAGCTGAAGCTCTTCAAGAGATCAAACAAATAGACATAAGAGCTGTTATTTTCTGACTGTGTGTTGTGTTTTATTGTACATAATTATTTTTAAAAGAGGCATAAATAAAAATTATTTTTTATTTTGTGTTATCGAATTTTCACCCGAAAAATAGTGTCCTCGAATTTTGTAAGCCAAAAACAGTGGGCACCCCCCTGAGTAACGTGCTTATTTTTTACTATGTTTACTGAGAATCTTGGTTTCAGACAAACTTAATAGCCTTTGTATATTTTTCATGTAATCAATCTATTCATTTCAATAATTTATAAAGGGGATACTAAAATCAGTTCCCTATGCTATTAAATAGAAATATTAAACATTGCGTAAAAGTCATTTGAACTGATTTCCTATTTTTAGAAAGTTTAAAAAATATCCATTTGATGCCAATCAAATTGTAAGCCAAAAAAACAATCTCTCGATTTTTCTGGCGTGTCCAGAATTCATGTTAGGGTTTTGGTATCCATGAGCCAGCCGATCCTTCTTTGCTGTTGTATTAACCCAAGTAGAACATTTACTTTGCCTTGCCAATATCTTAGCCAAATACGCAAATCACAGTTCACTCAGCTAAAACTGTGCGTGTATACAAGGACAAGTATATAATGCGTAATTAACTGCGTGAAGGTTGGCCTAGTATATATTTTGCAAACATTGGATATTGATTTAAAATCAAGAGAAAACAAAACGAAACTACAAATGTCCTCCATAAGTGTTTCCAGTGCGTATATGACATGAGCAGTTTGGTCGTCGCATTTAAGTTGTTGTGTCTCAATTTGCGACTAGTTGGAAATATTGAAACTAAATATGGATTGTATGTAGTTGAGGATTCCTAGATTACTACAAATAATTTAATATTGAAGAACGTATTTGAGATATTTTTTTATTGACTAAGTTGACAAACTGCTCTCGTGTAGTACTGCATGACTTAGTGTATGACTTGTGGCAAATATATAATATATTTGTATGTGTATACCCTATGTGCGTAATAAATAATTATAGTTAATTATTTATTTGAAAGTTATTACTTATTAGCTATTAATTATTTAGTAAAACTGGAATAGTTAACTTTTAAAAAATTATCAAAAATGGGGAAGAAAGTGCTTATACAACTAGTACATGGAAAATCAGTGACGCGTATTATATAAATGTTGCTCAACATTATAAATGAGGAATATCGAGATACGTCAATGCATACTTGTTCAACATAGTTTAGAAAATTAGTAATTAACAAGTATAAAAAAAACATTAAGAACTTAAAAAATTCAGAGAAAAAAACCTCTTATCCACTAAATGATCAAAAGTTTTACCAAATTGGATGCAATCAGAGGTCACCCTCATCTCTGTTGATCTACAGTTTTGGTGACTTGGTGTAAAAACGTGATCATTTATTTGATGAAATAGTCTATTTTAACTATAACTTTCTAATAAAGTCACTACATAACATAGTCTAATAAGTGTATGGCTCGGCTCTATTGGACAGAAAAAGCTGAACACCTCATTTATCTTTTGATTGCAACCCTCTTGTTTTCACTACATACCACATGAACGGATTGAATCCGAGTCTTGTATCCCTCTAGTCTATTGCTGGCAACTACGTCATTTGAGTTTTTAGTGGTCCATAAAGTTTCGTTTGTTTAATACTTGTAAATCCGCCAAGTTAATGAAAAGCAATAAAACAGTGACTTTATCAAGTAACATGTAAGGTGTCCTTCTAGTTCTAACAACAACCTTTCTTGGTGTCACTACAGACCACAGTCGTCTAAGTGTGTGGCTGCTGGATGGCGACCCCTATCACAGTGGCCTAATCAAATTCGCCCTCAACGAGGACACCTTTGAACACAGTCTGGCCGTGCTGATGGTCAGTCTGGCGGAACCCTGGACCATCCTGGACTCGCTCAATCAGTGGATCGATATACTTGAGAAGCACGTCAAAAGGATCAAGATTTCCCGGGATGCTATGGAGGAATATACCACCAGTTGTGAGTGATATGTTTGATTTTCTTGCTTGTTGGATCATGACATCACATGATTTTCTGAAATATTGTTTCTTCTACAGCTGACACAATAGAATGGTGGTCCTTTTATTGTGTTTTACTTTATTTTAAGTAATTGATTTATAAAAATAAATACGATTACTTTTAAACGTAACCCTCTATTTTTTTAAATCTAAGGGGGGTCAATTCTCTAATGAGGAAAACATCTATATTGACACCTCTTTTATGAATATATATATACTATATAACTAATCCACACATTCTTACATTAATGTAGTATTACTATATAATTGTGTTATCCTTTTTTAAATTTGAAAATAGAATACAAATTGAAATATATACACATTAGTATTAATTATTATTAGAACAGATGTATAAATACTTTTAGAAATTGATTTTTTTTGACTTGTTTATTTATTTCCCTTATCTCATCTGCTATATATTTCGATTACACAATCTTTCACACATATTATATTCTTGTCTCTTCTGTTTTGTGTATTCTCCAAATATTCCGGTTTTTGTCTAATCCAACTGTTACAGCTTCTCAAACACAATCTAGTGTTTCCTTTTGTGCTTTCTCGAACATTCTAAATTGCCTCGTTATTATTTTATACATCCCCTTATCTCAATGGCCCCCTCTCCGCCCGCCCATCTCTCCAACAATTCGAGAGGTTTTCTCGCACGGTTATTTGAATAGGATTAATTTACATTGACTACCGGTTTTAATAATTCTACAACACTCCCCTTTTCCTCCTCCCAGTAACACGCCAGTTTCAGAGCTACGTGGAGCCCCAGGAACAGCCCAGCACGGAAGAGACCGCCGCCAGTGCCACCGCCACAGCAAGCAAGCCGGCCCAGCAGCAGACCTGCTCAGTTCGCCGGCAGACCATCAATCCTCTCCACCCGCCGGCCTCCCAGGACCCCGACAGCGTCCTCCTCCCGCTCGCCGAGGACGCCTTCAATCAGAATATCGGCATCCCGATTGTCGTCGTAGTGACCAAGGTGATATCCCGAGAGAGGCTTGGGGGGGGACACTTAGAATCGATGTTTACTTTACTATTCGATTACGAAATTGTGAGATTTTTTTAAATCGGATTAATACTATTTCAATTTTTATTAATTGAAAAAAATATTTTTAAACTGAGATGATCCAAATTAAAATGTTTTTGACAGGATTCTAATTATATATTACAATTAGAATTTGATGACGTAAATGAATATACTTGACTTTTTTCAATGATTTACCTCATTTTTGAGATATTAATTTGTACATTTGAAAGTTTATGAATGTTTATTCACCCATATGAATGGGTGAATTAAAAGTATACTTAGGAATTATTACAATAAACATGATCACACTTAAAATAATAAATAAATAATCGTTTATGAAATATTTTACAGATGTACGTGTATTATATGAAACAATAGTGTATTCAGTTTCTTAGTTAGTTGACTTTGTATAAGATCGGTATATCTATTATACATCCAATAGTGTACATGTGTTTCGGTGTTCCGTGTTGTATATCACCTGCTATTTTGTTTGTGGTTTTGATTATATGAAGTATGTTTAAAAGTAATTTCTGGCGTGGGTCTGGTTGTCTTCCAGTCGGATACCATCCCAACGTTGGAGCGCGACATGAACTACAGGGACGAACACCTGGACTTCATTCAAATGCACATTCGCAAGTTCTGCCTCAGATGTATCCTTTGAATGCTTTTTAGTCTTAATACTTGGGGGCATTTCAGGTTCATAATAATGCCAGAGAGATAATACATGGTTCCTACGTTTCTGGAAAACCTTGAAAACCTGGAAAAGTCAGGGAAATTTAAAATTGGTCTGGAAAACCTG
>JAUZND010002255.1:0-34030 GCA_034780555.1 Coelogynopora nodosa
ACATAAATTATTACAAACTTATGAACGTCTAATTTGCATATACACATGTATAATTATAAAATACATTATAAAAAAAAATTTGCTGCATCTTTATTTAGCCCTGGAATTTTATCATTTTAGCCCTGAAATTTTCCATTTAGCCCTGGAAAATAATTTTGGGGTAAGTGCAGGAACCCTGTATAACCAATTAAATATTATAACTATTCCATTAAAGCTTAAACTTTTTTTGACTTTACATATAAACTGTACAAATAAAACAAGTCAAACTTTACATATAAAGGATGTTATTTGACAAAACTGGTTGTTATGGTGGGGTTTTATTAAACAAGTTGGATTTCATTTATAGAATAAATTTAAATAATATATAAATATAGTATGTCAGATGATAAGAAATGATATAATGTAAATGTTTCTTAAATAAGGTGGATGCAAGTTCTGGAAAAGTTCTAAAAAAATTGTTTTGGAATATATGAAAAAATATACCTAGTATCCATTTCTATTATTAATAAGTATTTTTCAGTACAGTTAAACATTTATAAATATGGTATAAATTATAATTAGCAAATAGATATTATATAATTATTTTTAGATATGTATCTTTTAAAAAAGTTGACTTGTGAGCTATTTTGATCATTTTTATGAAAGCTAGTATTGTTTATAGAGTAGCTTTATATATATTTATATTATTTCTTTACTGATAACTTTGACTTTATGACTATGTTATAAAGAAACAATTCATGCAGATTGTAATGAATACAATTATGTCATTTTGATTACAATAATTTAAACTAATTCATTTTTGATAGTACTGAAAATATTAATATATTTTGATGTTTTAAATCCTGGAATTTTCATTGGAAGTCATTATGCAGCCACACTGGTTCAAGGTTGCTCATTCACTGCTGCAGAAAAGTTTTAAACATTTAAAGTATAAGTTATATCTTTATTATCATTATATAGAAAACACTTATGTTGGATGAAATTTTCAATCTTGTCTACTTTGTCACTAGTTATGCGGGAGTTGTAGACATATATACATCAATTTATTTGATACATTGCTTTAATCAGTTATATTACTCTTATAATTTTTTTCAAGACATTCTATATAGCACATTTAATTTTTTTTTCAATTCTTTAAAACAAAATCAGTATTTTAATATTTTTTATAACTGGCAATTCCTACAATTATTATTAAACTAATATATAATTCTTAATTTTGGTTTTATTCTAGTAGATAAGCCACTGATTTTTACTAATTCAATACTGATTTTACTTACAAATGATAGCTGAATTAGATTATTTCATACATTAGTATTGTGTTACCAGAAATTAGTATATTTTATATATCACAAAAACGTATTTTGAAATGATGAGTAAGTTTCTATAAAAGCCTCAATTGTGTTTTAAATGCATGGTTTCAAAATCCTAATATTGTTATCGCAGCTCAGACCTACATTTATTTAGATTGATAAATATTTGTGATAAACATGTGTGCAAATATGAAACATTTAAACAATTATCATTTATAATAATAGTTATTTAATTTCTTTAAATATATTGGATCCATCCGAATATGTTATTCGTTTATTTGAATAATTGAAGTTTCAAGCCACCAAAACATTTAATAAAATACTACTTTTATATTGTTTTAATTTTTATACATGCTTATTGCTATTGCTATTTATATATATGATTTGAAACTACAATACGGGTGTATTTCATAATATACTGCTTATCCTTTGATTAGAATTGGTTAATACACCGAAAATTCGTATTTTTGTGGTTCCTCAATTTTCTTTTTGTGCTTTTCACTTAGCAGGTTTCTAAATATTATGATTGTAATAAAAATTAAAAAATCGCATTATTAGCCTTGGATATCGTTTGCATTAATAATGGAATATCTTGATTCTATTGTCTGGTAAAACATGTGAGCAATTATTGCAACAAAGTTGTCGTTACATACAAGCTGTTCTTTAATGATGTTCAGTTTTCTTTTATTTATTAATTATATTGTGATAAATATGCAGACTTCTAAAAAAAGTCTATATAAAAATATCTGCAAAGTCCGCAAATAGAATCAGAAATGCTTTATTAATTTAAAAAGTGTACTTTTGGAGTATTCTTATTCTTTTCTTTTGCATTCATTCATTGAAGTATGCTAACTCCAGACGGCACAAAAAAGGTCGCCGACAATAGTCAATGTGGATCATCTCCGGGAATTTCTGGTGGCTCGACCTCACAGTTTACATTTTCCCTGGCGTCAGGTGCCTCTGGTAGTCCACATACATTTGCCTCATTGCTCTCTACAGACAACTTACAATTGCTGACTGGTAAGTAAATACATTTACTGATAATATTACAATGAAAATTGTCTGTTATCTACGTTAATTTAAGAATAATATTGTCACGGAAATTGATTTTTATAAAGTAAATATAGGAAAACTTTGTTATGATATCTAAATGTACAAGTATACTTCTATGGCAATTTTGTTTTTTAATTGACCTATTGAAATGAATGATATTATGATAATGTTCAGTAGAAATGGTGTAATAGTTAAATTTCAGATCAAGTTAGAACAGGTGTTCCTATCCAATTTTGTTTTCATTTTACCGATTTGGTATTATATGCATTTGTGGATTTCAAGCAGCCAATTAAATCACATCGTCACTAAATTAGCTCCAGTATTTATGAAAGTTAAACAACATTGTCTATTGATTTATTAATTTCAGGTAGCCAATTAGACCGCAGTCGTCACTCAAGTAGCGCAAGTACAGGCGGCAGTCTCGACGCGGTCATGTCCCTCCCGCTGAAAAAGCGCAAAACTGCGGAACACAACTCGACCAGTGGAATGGATCAAGAAGTGGTTGGCGAGGTGGCTACCGCCTATCCGCCTTCTCAGTCTTCCGCTGTTGGTAGTGGTTTCCACAATTCTCAGTTGCCAAGGCGACAAACGCCTGAAGAGAGGCAGCAGCAGCAACAACAGTTGCCGCCGATATTTGATCTCAGTTTCTGGAAGCGTGCCCATGTTCTTGTCTTGACTCGTGACGGTAGGTGTTAATTTTTCACAATGTTATATTTTATATAACTCTTTATGACTATGTTTTAAACGTATTGTCATATGAGGTGACCAGACATTAATTTACTAAAATATGGATGTATCATTCTTCTCTAAAAATCGTTTAGTATATCATAATATTATCATTATATGTTGTAATCATCGTTTCCAAAACTTTCGGAAATTCTAAAAATAATTTAAATACATTTTGAAAGTATATCACTACTCGAGAAACCTCGATAACTGGTTAAAGTGGTTTTGATTACTTAGTAAATTTAGCATTTTATTCAGGTCACTTAGTTTCTAGTTTTTCTGGAAAACCTTAAAAGTCAGATTTTGAACCCTGACAGGTGTTTACATGCCGGGTGTGATCCACGATGTGAGTCCAGGGGAACTCTCCGTATCCGTCCGCCTGGACAACTGTCCCGACAGCACCCTCCCAGTGAGCATTGTTCCACGGACCTCCCTTCTGCCCATCATCGATGACACCACTCCACAGGCTAGCCAGCTTACCTCGTGAGTCCCCTCCACCGGTGTTTACCATGTTATAATATCGTGGATGAGAATCTTACGGGAATGTTTGTCATTTTTATTGGGTCTCCACTCGTAATAATAGGCCAGGGGTGGTAGTAGGTTCTCTCGCAGAAATCTTTTCAATTAAAATATTGCATAATTTTGATAAATCTCTTTTTATACATATCATTTTTGTTTTACTTCGCTTTTCAGTGTTACTTCTCGTATGATACCAGATTGATATATATATATTCATTTTAGTTAGTAAAATCACAACCACATAGCAGACAGTTAGTTTTGTATAACTGATTAAATTCCTCGTATTTTTGTTTAGACGTTGTCATCCATGTGAATTATACATTGTTAAATCATGTACGACTGTTGTTTTTTATGGATGTTGACCATTCTATACATTGCCCTCTAACTTTTAAACGTTACTTATATTGTGTAGGGTTTAAAAGACAGCCTGGCTTTCCCAACTATAAAAAAATAACATTCTATGGCTCGAGCGGTATGATTGCAATTTCGTACATCTCCCTCTCTCTCTCTATCATTTTCCAGAGACATACGGGTGTGTTTCCGCTGCGCAGACGCTGACTGGTACTGGCCGGGCCAACTGTTGGTCGCCACGTCATCCTCCACCGAGACTGGAGGCGGCGCCAGTCGGATGATGTACACCGTGCTGCCAGACCAGCCCTCCTCGCAGGTGACCGGGAGTGGGGCCCGGATAGAGCTGGAGTCGAGGCAGGTGCCGCGGCCATGGTTACGACTGCAGCGGGCCCCCTGGCAGGATGAGCTTGATGAGGTGAGGAGACCTGAGACCTCTAAGTTGGGCTGGATAGACTGGCTGTTGTTTCTTAATATTTTTAGATCAATAAAAAAAATTATTGTTCACATTATTGATTAGAAAAAAAAACGATTCCGTTAATTTAGTTTTCATTTATTTCCCCCTCATTTGTAGAAGATTTTAAGGAAATGGGAAATGTATTTATTAATATTGACGGTTTAGGCAATTTTTAAAATAAACAAAATCGATTTTTAAGTTATTGGTTAAACAATTGATTTCTATAAAAGTACACTGCAATTTATTTTTGTTATTTTTCCGAAGTTGTTTTTCATAAAATGTTGATGTTACAAGCAGTTTAAGTATCATTTAACAAACCTCATTTAAGGATATGCAATTATATTTCAAGTTAAACAATCGATAATTTCAAATTATTGATTTTATAGTATATTTTCTTGTATGGTGTTAACAGAAAAACTAGGATATGCTTCGATCATGACTATTATGATGCCTGAAGAGGTGTATAATACAATACTGCCTCGCATCCCGATCTGCTTCACTGTGATAATATTGTTACTTAGCCTGAACTGCCAAATAATTTGGTCATTTTTGAAGAAAATGTTAAAATTTAATGAAAGAAAATAATTGTCTGTTTTCTGAAAAGATTTATTTTGACATAATACTAATTGATTTATTTCTACAGTAAAAGTGAAAACGGAATTTGTTAAGCTACTTTTTGTTTACTGATATAGTGGTGTAAATCCAATGAAGACGTACACGTGTACGTACATACTCAACTGATACAATAAATTCACAAAATCATTATTATAAAAATAAATGTGGCATCTCAATGCTTATAGTGTTTGATAAAAATTAAATAATCTAGTTTTTCTTTAAAATCAAAGTAGCCTGAAACTGTCCTGGTTCCCAGGCTTGAGAGTTTGTCGAGTCTTCTTTACATAATTTGTATTGATTTATACTTTTTTGTGAATACAAATAGTAAGTCTATTATTATATACGTTATAACTTATATCACACCTTACGTTTGTTTTTCAGTTTTTTTAGATTAAAGAATTTATGCGTTGCGCGTATAAATAAATTAATGAATGCATAGATACAAGTGGTATCAAAGTGTATGTTTACCATAGTTGTTACGTGTTACACAGTACCAGACTGTGCACCTACATTCTGGTACATCGTGTAGCATCCATTGATAGAGTATAAGGTACACTAAAGTATCAATTATCCATGTTGATAGATATAGTTCATCGTCGAATAGTAGTTTACCTTTCCTGATTGATTCTACTCACGAGAGATATCAGCTGTAATATGCTTTAATGTTAGTTTTATGGTTTTATACTGCGTTGATGTCGAGTTTTGGCGTACTATGCAGTAAATGAATGTGGGCTGTTTATTTTCATTCATATCAATTCATAGAAATGATCAATTCCACAGTCTTAACTATATTTTGAATTAATATTCAACGTGAGGCATAAGTTCATTACCCGTGTTTGCTGACATTACAATATTTAGGACTTGTATGGGTTTGTATAAACGTGATTTATTAAAGGTGCGATAATGCATTTATTTTATTATACCTAGACTGAATGTGTATATCCGATTTCCTGGCTACCCCCACAATTCAATGGACAGTCGTTTCCTCTTTTGTTGACGCATGTTTTATTGAAACCGTTTGTCCAGATACATTTCGTATGAGTTATAAAATTCTTAAATCAATGTTATTATGTATTATATATTTTGCGGACGATTGCTATGGTAAAAATTATCTTATCTTATATTAATAAGGATCAAAGATTCGTATAAATAGGCGTGTGATCTTGTTTCAGATTCTGGCCAATCACAAGGAACGTGTCATGCAACATCTTCTCTCTCAACAAAGTCCACTTCTTTCTCATCATCCGCAAGGTACTGTTGGAGCTAACTTTCCAGAGTTTATTATCAATGTATATTATTCTATCATTATTCATTATGGTTAAACGAACATTTGACGAATCCACATCGGGAACAATTGTTGAGCAAGCAAATATTCTAGAAACACACTTCATGTAGACGCAACTAATGTACGGTCACTTCGACAATATATATTGAGCATAAGCATTGATAAATCTCTATAAAAATTAGATAGACCTGAGGTTGGAAACCTTCTAGCTACATATCTCATTACGAAAACCCAAAGGTAAAAAATACATAAAAAAATTTCTTGATGGAGTGAAATATTCGATCAACAGGATATTGGCAAACATACATGGCGCAGAAAAATTAATATATTATTATAACTATATAAACAATTATAATTGTTGTTTGTTAGTGCAATCGAATATAGATATTGATTTTACTTGATGATATCGAACTCTAAATTAATTAACATAATTTTGTAATACAAATTAAAAAAAATCAATAAATCATAAAATATAATTTGAATCTGTATTATTATTAAGGATACCTTTATTTTAATACCTTTTTTAATTTTAATTTAATACCTTTTAATTTTAATACCTTAAATTTTTCGGTTTAAAAAAAGATTACTTTAATTGGTTGTATCACTATCTCTTCACGATATGTTCTTTGTGGCTTGCTTTGAGTTAACAGAGTAATAATAATTCGTCTGTAAACATTCTCCACCACAGACGACCAACAGAAGCAACCAATGACAACTGGCTCCAGCTCTGATTTGATTGGCCAATCGAATATCGATCGCTCGTCCTCGGATGGCGGCGGCGAGGACCAATCAGACGCCGGCGACTCGGAGAGTGGCGAGGGGGACCAATCCCTGATGAGCCCTCCAGACTGCGACAATATGACCTCCTCCGGTTTGGGAGGGGGAGGGGGAGGCCCCGGAGGAGGGGAACAGGGCTCTTCCTCCGGTGGTGGGGCCGGCCTGAGTGCCGGCTCACAGATGGTGATCCAACAGGCGGCCAAGGGGTACACGAAGGTGAGTGTACTGTTCTCTTCTAAATTATGCTGTTTGTTTGCCTTTGATGAGCGCTTCTTTCTAACTTGCAGTTTCAAATTTCGGTTAGCCTAAATTATTTTGGTTTATATACCTGAGCTATCAGAATACATCTATTTGATACATTATTTCAATTATGAAGAAATCGATTATATACTACTGTCTTTTTATGTTGTATAAGAGTTTTTCAGATATAAAAAAATGTATTGTGATCTTTTAAACTACATAAACGTATTAGGGTATATCCATGTCAGCTATTTATAATAGATTATTAGATTATTGATTTTTACCCGCATATATGCAACATTAATTATATCCATAATTAACACAGATAGTATTCAATTTATTTTTTACAAGTATAATTATTATATACATATATATATTATATTATATATAGTATATAATACATATATATACATATATATAATATAGTTTTTATGACAAAAATTGGTCACTAATGAAGCTCTCAGTATGAAATCGGACGTTGCTTCCCTCATCATTCTTTGTCTAATTTCGGTTATTCCCTTTTCTTGACATTTTTAATTACAATGACTGTTTTCTCAATCGTAAACTTTTCATTTTTCTTTATTATAATTCGATCTGTAGTTTCGTTTGTTTGTCTGCATTTTTAAAAATATCATTTGTTTACTGTTTTCTTTCTTTGTAGGCAGTTTAACTGAAACATATTATGAAAATGTAACTAATGGAATACATTAAAAAATCGTTTTTGTTTCTTCTAAATCTTTTTGTTTATTTTAAAGATGAAGTCACGAAAAGACGTCAATGTGTACTCTCTATCAGTGACGTCGAATGTAAAATATTCTTGTATTTTTCCGATTTTCCAAATTTGTAAACACTAAACCTATTTCAACTTATTTTTTTAATTATTTGATAATATGAAAGCGAATTTCCAGGGTTGAGAAGTTATTTATGGGCATTCACTTGTCGCGATAACCATTTCAACCTTGTTATCCGAATTTCATGCATGTTTGCATCATTCTCTGTTGAACAGGTTTTTCTTCTGTACTTATTTTTACTCTCGCCTCTCGTCGTGATATTAAGTTCTTATTTTTTAAATTTTATTAAACCCCGTCCACTTCTCTCCGGCTGACGATGTCCAAAGACAGGTTTTGTGAATTTGCCTTGAGCATGTTTAGCGGTTGAGCGAATCCAGGGGAACGCTGCATGTCACTAACACAATTAGTACCCATATATGTGAGAGTTGTTGAAGGTCTCTCTCCTTAACGGTACAAATAGCCCGTGTTCTCGATTGAGAATAATTAAACCGAAATATAATTTACAGAGTTCCGACTACAATGGCAGGCGATACAAACTGCCTTGCTTTTGCCGGTGTACAATTATTATGGATACATTTTATTTTAGCGTCAGATTTGATAATATTAAAAGTGGTCGGTTGACCTAATCAGGTAGTTTTTGTGAGTGAAGGAAAGTTAGATTTTGTATGGCGAGCTTCATGATTCTTGTCATAAATTTATTATTATTGTCATAAACATAATGTATATATAATGTCACAACCCATTTATATAATATATAATTAATTATATTCTGTGTTAATCATGTATACAATTCAAGATTTATTTATGTGGGTACAATTCAATAATGTAATAGTCTATTATATACAAATAGCTATCTATATAGTGTAAAATATTACAATAACTGTTATACCTATCTGAAAACTCTTACAAAATATAATTATATATATATTTATATATATTGTCAATTGTATTTCACTTTTGTTGATAAGTAGCCTATGTATTATAAAATAATTATTCAATATTAATATTTGTAAAATATAGCTGTTGGAAGTTGATTAATTACACAGATCTATTGTAAATTGGAATTATATTGAACTTGACTTTTGTTAGAAATTTATAATAATCAGAAAAGCTTAATTAATAATAAACAAAATATTAGTTATATATATTTCCAAAAGATGTGATCGTAAATATTTGTTTCTAAAAATGAATGAAATTATTTTTTAAGTCAATGACCATAACGATTTGACTTAACGTTTGATTTATACGTAATGTGATTCATTTCTGACTTTACTTCATACCATCCGCCTCAATTGGTGTATACGTTAGGCCATAATAAACACAAATCACTGCTGCTTTAAATGTGTATTTTTGGAAAAATTATATTCACGTCATATTTAATTATAATTTGGTATTCTTCGTTTTATCAGCTGAGAAGAGTTTGTTGGCTGAAGTTGTCGGATTGTTGTCAGAATGCAGCCGTAAAGGTGGTGCAATAGTACAGGAGGTACAAAACAGTTCAGCTCACTATAAATGGTGCGTATTATTGTCTTGCTGAATCATTACTGATCCACACACGCACCCGCGATCAACGAGAGCACCACATTCCGATGATCTTGGCCTATTTCAGGCAGATTGACGCATCTTTAGACGGAATTCAGGGCCTCTCTATACACGCGCTCACATAATAACAATATGTTGTGTTATACAGATACGCACACACATATAGTGTATTGAATCTACACACGAAGGACCGCAATTATATAGACGGATCAATATTGTGATCGGATCACAGAGTCTAAATGGATCCAGTGTTTACTACTGTGTACTCTTGGTAGCCGGGCTACACAGCTGTTAATTGTTCTGTCTCTCTCTCTCTCATTCGGTTTCTGTCAGTGTGTGCATCAATGTAATGAGAATTCTTTTTGTTCCTTATTGTAGGTACAGTCACATGACTTAACAATGAATACCCTTCCCTCTCTTTCTCACTCACGCCACAGATAAAAGGCCTGGATTTTGATGACATTAGTGTGTTCTGTTGTCATTGTTTTTAACGTCTTGTGTAGGTTGGTAGGTAGCACAGTTTATTGATTGGAGGAAATTTGCCACCTCAATTAATTCTCAGTTGACTGTGCTGGCTTTGTTATTGCATGAACGCAGTGCCCACAAGAATATACCAAAGGTTATATGACATGTGCTGATACCGTCCACCTTGTTTTGATATATCTCTTAGACTTAGTAGAGATACACTTCATTTTGGATTTTAAGAAATCATGAAAGTGTTGTCCTCTTTTTTTAGTATTGTGTTTTTTTTGTGCTTGTACTTTGAGTTTGCATTTCAACTACTTACCCACTTTTATATAGCTGATTAAGATAAGGATCTACCGTTATTATTTAAATGCGGTCGCGGTCATAAGTAAATAAATATTTGTTGTCATTAAATAAAAATGTTGGTTAATTTTATAGGAATTTCTACCGAATTTCTACCGTTACCTCCAGATTATGTATGAAAACTTTCTGTGAAGACTCTGAAAAGTTATGCTATATATAATAATATAATGTATATTTATTTTATTCATTTGCTTTCAAATATAATTCTCCGTAACCATCGTACGTATTTCATTTTAACATAACTGAACTAATAGTACACGTCCACATTAATATTTCAATTTTGCATATTGATTTGTTCGTTTATAGTAACTGTTTCGTTATTTTTTATTTTAATATTCTTATAATTAATCATAATTTATCTATAACAACAATTGTTTCTATTAGATGATATTAAAAAAACTATACATATTCATCCAACGTATTCAATGTTATATACCTGCAATTTAAAGGTCAAACAATCCTATACCATTAACTAAATACAATGAAATGATATCTATTATATCTTTAATGAGAGATTTACAGCCACTTAATAGTGTCAATAATACCCTCAACATAATATAACTTCTATCTACCTCGTCATCATATTATATATAGTTAAACGCAGTTATAATATCTATATAACCATTACATTTGGCTGTTGAATAAATTGTTTTTATTATTTATTCTTTTTGTTTAGACGTTAAATATAGCATTGATAACAACCCTCTTTTATAAGAGAAGTATCAAGTTGCAGGTGATGCACGGTGATAGGCAGATTCGCTGGTTATATATCATTCCACTCTATATATGCTGGAGCGAGACTCGAATGTAACGAAGTAATATTTATTATAAATTACAATTACTACTTGAAGTAAAAACGAGATTTTTTTTCAGTAGAAGTAATTGTTTAAGTAAAGATTAAAGCTAAAATAAATGTTGATTACAATATTATAATAGTTAAACATATAGTGGATAACCTGTTATTTTTCATTAGTTAGAATATAATTACATTTGATTTAACCCTTTTGAGAGAAAATCAGTCGGAAAGTAGTTCTATAGATATTTCTCTAAAATTTCAGTATTTTTTAAAATATGTTTCACTGATTCCTGAATAATGTCTTACATTATTCTAAATGTATACGACTTCTTAGTATGTAGCGCCATCCATTTGTATGTTCTTAGTAGTGCAATTAATCAAATGATTTAAATCGTTGTAAATATATATTTAGTAACATATTTGAACGAGCGAAAAGATCATTTTAAATTAGGATTTATTTTTAATTGTGAACTTTGTAATTAATTTTCTTTTACTTAACTCATTTGACAACATCGTTTATCTTTTCAAATTTTTTTAAATTTTATTTTTTTTGTATTTCACTATTTTTACAAAATAATTTAATTATTAAAATTTCTGTGCTACATACACATTCTTCAACAAACGTGTCGATTTAAAGTAACCTTTAAACTGCATTGACGAATTACCCAATTTATTTGTTTTTCATGACATTTGTATTGTATATTTAAAATGGATAATATATTTTATATTGTAAATTAACAATAAATAAGAGGAATTCACGTTGTTCCAGAATGTCAGTAAAATATTATTTCTCTCGCCTTGTATTATTGCTTATATTCATTACAGAAGACATTGAAGGGAAGTGACTTTTATAATAATAGTATATATATATCTGTATCTTCTTGATGTAGTCAGCCAGTAATGTAAGTCGCTTCTTCTTCGTCTTCGGCTACTTAGAGCTCACCCAGCGTTCCGAGTGGGACAGGAAATACTACCCTCGTTCATATATCTTGCAATTCAGCTGTCTAGTGCAGTGTATATATATATATGTGTGTGTGTGTGATATTCACCTCATTCCTCCAGTCATCGTTCAACCGTACACTTGATTCTTTTAATAGATTTTTTCGAGTAGGTGGGAGAGAAGCCGGCGAGTAGCGAGAAGGATAATTTCGTACGGAAAAATTCGATGTGCAGTTGCTGTAAACAGTTTCAAGTGGTTTTGTTTTATTATGCTGTTTGTTGTTAATTACTCGCTAGTTATGGTAATACTATCTTCATTACTGTTGAGAATATTTCTAAAAATAAGAAGGGTATAAAAAAATATATTACTTATCCAGTTATATAAGTATTTTCAAATGTTCAATTGCAGATCAAGTTTTATTTCAAACACTATTTTAAGATTATAAAGTGTTCCAGTTATATATTTTTTAATTAGTGTATTTTATAATAGTTCGCTTAATTGTATTTTTAGACTGTTTTCAATACATTTGATTTGGATATTAAAAAATCATGATTATCATATGCGGAAGTTTTTTATGTGAAATATGTTTTCTAATTTTATCATTTGAATGTGAAAATACCAAAAAATATGTATTCTACTCTTTTACTCTTTTGAGAATCTTATTAAAATAAACCTTTAATAAAAATATTATAATTATTTTTTATAGATATATTTTATTTCATAATGGCATTGAAGAAAGTCAGTTATGATTTGAATATATTTAATAATAGTTTCATTATAATACAACCGGCTTTTGTTTGTTTTAACAAATTATAACTGTACAATATGTTATGGCAGAATTTTTTATGTTTCTTCTGTTATATGGGAATAACTGCTGCGTGAAAGTAATACTGATGATAATGGTTATAGCTTATTTAAGAATATCAATTCTGAGAATTTATATAAATGTGACTCTTCTGTAGAATTAAAAAATAAGATCAAGATAAAATCCAGTGTTAACATTTTTAATGGATTTAAACTATCTCCGACAATACAAAAAGTATAATTTGAAAGATCTTTATACTTCAGTATATAGATAAACATGAGAGCAATTTATTGCTAAAATAGATTTGTTTTATTAAATCTAAACAATATATAAATTGCATTGAAACAATAGGTTTACTTTATACAAATGTTTTCTATAAAAGCTAAAATCTTATGTTTACCAGCTTATAAAGTCGATGTGCATTTCAACCCTCATATCTCTTGAATATTATTTGTGAAATTCAGTTAAGTAACATCGAACCCTTTGTCCATGTAGTCGAAAATCATACAGCATAATTTACTGAAATAAAGATATTGATGAAAATAATAATTTGGTCTCTTTATTGGTAAAGTAACATAACTATATCTCGAAATTATAAAAAAAATTGGAAGACAAGGTCTTTAAAATATTATAAAACCAATTTTTTGAGACAATTATCGTATTTTAATAGATTTCATATTTCAAGTTAGATACCCTGAGGACGACAATATGTACAAAATATATGATAAAAAATATTAATATACAAAATATTATTTAATAAAAAGGAATATTTTGTTTTTCTATTCTGAAAATAATGAATTTTCCACAAATTATCCATATAAAAAACACTACTGTATTGTAGGTCAAAGTATATATTTTAGACAACTACCAATCATTATTTTACTATGATAGATGACGTCCAATTTGTTATGACTAACTAAATCCACAAAATCAAATCAATAAATAATTTTGCATTCCAATATACTTTAAATTAAAAAATCGATAAATTTAGTTAATATACGCTATTAGATACAATATACAAAATAGTTGTTATAGCGCCATATTGAGTTTTGATTGATTGTTATTTATTTTTCAAAATGTTCTTTAGTGTTTTAAATTACGAAATGTCTGACATAAACAAAATATATTTTATTGACACCAAATTTTTTTATACAGATTATTTTATATCCTTGCAAAGGATATATTTTGCTAAATTTAATCATGTACATAGACAATAATTGCTCTGACTTCGCAAGAATTTTCATCGAATAATGTTTCCATCATGAAATATAATAATACCGAATAAATTCTGCTACTTCTGCATATTTTCAACTCACTACCTAATAAATCTTTGCAGTCAAAATACACCACGCATCCTTATGATGTTGTATTGTCTGCTAATGAGTCCTAACTAATACAAAATAGCGCTGTTCAGATCTCGTACAGTCCGGGCTGTAATCCAACCCTTCCTGATCTCTACCCCCCCACTCGACGACAGGGCGACGTTGTGAAGGCGCCCAACGGTGTGAGGAAGAAGTTCAACGGGAAACAGTGGCGCCGACTGTGCAGCAAGGAGGACTGCTCCAAGGAGTCGCAGAGACGCGGCTTCTGCTCCCGTCACCTGTCCATGAGGGTGGGTTGTCTGGCCTTGTACGGGGTTTTGTATACAGACCCTCGGCATCACATGTTATGTGGGGAAGTCGAGGGTAGGCTTAAAGCCATCGACATTTTACAGCCATTTTTGCTTTTTACCCACGAAAGTAGCTGAATTTTATATTTTCAGAAATATGTTTTGATCGATTTGAATAAGTCGTTTATTCCTGCATAATCAGTCTGGACATATATATTATGACTTCATCAAATTAATATTTCCTAGCTGTTTGTTTGAAACACGAATTAGTAAGTGAATAACCAAGTTAAATGTGTGATTTAATTGTATCTGCTATTTATAAGCGCTGTCTATCGTTTTCAACCACCTGAGTTTTAAAAATACTCAATCATTGATTTTGTGAAAATGCAAAAGCTATGCAAATCTTCCATTTATAGTGTACGGTTATTAAATTTTACCGATTAATTATAATAATTACGATGGTACTTATTTAATTTATACATTGTCGTTTTACATATTTACATTTTAAATTAGCCAGAAAGTGTCAATATTATCTATTAAAATATCTCATTTTGTCAATAAAGATTTAAAGAGATGTATTTATGTGAATATTCGCTATAAATCGATAATTTAAGGATTGAGTAGAGATAGTTGCACGACAGTTATGTATTTATAGTTAAGTCTGCGCCGGTTTTCTATTCATATATTATGTATTGCAGAGTGTGAAGCTGAAATCTGATCAAGTTTTACCTCAACTTTTCAGTCTGTACACATGACTGAAAACCATTGTGATCATTAATTTTATTATTAATTTATTATCTATAAATAGCTGAAACGTTTTGCTTTCATGAATATTAGTACATAATAAAGTGAATGACATTAAACAGTGTATACCGACCTATTAATCTTCCAATAATTGTAGCTGCGTCAGCTAGTCATAATCAATATCCACACCACTAATTGTGTCCCATTATTATCATAATAGCACCGGGTTGTGTCACGTGAATAGTGCTTGCCTTTTTGTGTTTCCTGCTTTACTGTTTGCGCTCATTTAATTTGCCATTGTACTTCATGCCGCATGTCATACAATAGTGCAGTTGTTGTTGTGTAAAATGGGTGTTTTCACTACTTTGTTTTGGAGTGATTCACTGTCCCATTTCTGGGCTATGGGGTCAACTTACAATTTGGAATATTGAAATATAATCTACCTTTTAGCGTGTTTGCCCCCGATGCTTTGTTTGTTATGTTAGGATTCTAAGACGTGTACCTTTCTCTCTCTTAGTTACCACCAGTAGTATTTACTAGCCCACACCGTCCTATATGTGATTATAAAAACGAAATTCGCTTAAACTATTAGATACCAAAGCGAGTGTGATTGGCGAAATTAGAGAAAGATTCAGGGCTCGTTTAATTAATTTGTGAAACCACGTGACGTTATGTCGATTTTATTGAATAGTTTGATGCTTCAATCTATTTGCAGCCAGCATCCAATAGCTGTGTAGATTCATAGATACTCTGCTTCTATATATCGCCACATTGTATATAACATTCGGTCGCACATGTATATTGATTAATTTATACGTAATATTGATTTATATTTTGTCAAACCAACCCCCATTTAAATGTTATGTTATGTACTTTTAATAGCAAGGGTACAACAATTGAAAAGTTTCCTTTACTTAGGATATCATATTATGATAGTTAACCCTGTTTAAATGGTTTTCTGTACCGTTGGCAGTCCTCTGAGGAAGCCGTATATGTTTTGAATCTAAGCAGCACACTGCTCCAGGCTTCGTTTTTTGATTAGGATATATTCATTTTCCCCCTTTAGTGTTGCTAAGAACACCATCTTTCCATAGATTTTCAACTGTAATTAAAATAGATTTTTAATTTGGGATAAATGAACTAAATATTATATAATGTATTTTAATATATTGTGTATCAGCTTCTCTTAGAAAAGTTAATTTGATCGGAACTATATGTGTAAACTATGCCTGAATTCGGTTTAATAAGTTTAGTTTAATATTAAAATTATACATATTATCATACTTTTAACTGGCACAGAGTTTGCATATTTTTAATAGTCGATTTTAAATTCGATTAATATTAAATTTGTATTTTCGTAGTGGTATTTAGTGTATTAAATTCGATATATTTTCTATCTATATTGATTTTGTCCTTACATTGCTAAAACATTATGTGTAAGCATTGCATTATAAATACGTAGCTTATTATAAATTAAATATTGTTAAATATGTATTTACGTTTCCAAGTATACATCAATAAAATAGTAGAATCGATATAGGTCTATGTAGTCATAGACACAGATTCATGATTTTTACTTTCTTCACCGGAAATATAGAATTTCGATATCTTCAATTTCCATTTTTTTGTTACTGCATTTGACATAGTATTGTAAATTGTACGATTATTAAAAAGCGGAACTAATCTTTGCATACCACATTGAAATTAAATACTTTATATAATTATAGAAGTAACTTTTGCTAGTATTTGTACTTTGAACTTCACGGCCTATTGCGAGGTATTCTTGCAGTGGTCGGTGCCAAGGTAAAAGACATGTCAGATTATATTGGTATTTGATCAGGATCCATTGAATTGACCAGGTTTATTATTATTGTTATATTCAATTATAGGCATGACGGGCAATTGTAACCTTAAACCTAATTGTAAACCTAACTTATTAAACCTATTAATTATTTTACTTATTTATTATATTAATTATACTAATTATATATTAATTATTAAACTTATTAAAACTAACTAATTAAACCTAACCTTAAAACTTTAATTGTAACCTTGTAACCTTAAATAGAATTCTTGGAAATTCGATGACCAACAGTTGGTCATCATTAGTTACTAATGTTAAGATGTGATATTATAATATCGATTGGTCAGAATATCAGTATACATTTGTATTACATTTAATGTCTTTCTATTGATTTGAATAATTTTTATTAATGGCAATAAGAAACTGCATTCTGCACCTTAATATTCAGTGAATAACTTTACAGATAATTTTAAAATTCTTTATTGATTGTTACTATCTATAGTGATATCAATATAGAATTTTTCCATATTATAGTGAAGTAAATATAATCAATATTTATCTAAAATATTTTTTTTGAATATTTGATACCAATCATTTTATTGATATTATTGACATTATAATATTATTATATTATGGCAGTGTTTACTCGGAATATTTTAATTTTTTGTCCATCATAAAGACTCATTAACCTGAATTATGAAATGTAGAAAGTTTCCAAGTGTCTAACTAACTAAATTTCTTTGTTATTGTTATTTTATTGGAAACACCTAAGAACGTATGTTTTCGCTCTTATTAATTATTGATCGGTATCACAATATACACTTTTTATTAATCATATCATATTTTTAAGTTGAACAGGTATGTTCAATTATTATTAGGTAATCGAATTGGAACAACGATGAATAGGTTATTTTTACTTCAAATCACGGCATACATTTTTATCAACAATATATTTTTCAAATTGTCATCAATAGTAAAAAGTAATCCTGTTTAAGGTAATCCAAAAACGGGTTTAATCCACTTTATAGAATTCAATCACCATTACCGATATTTCGAATCCTACGCTATTTGTCTAAATAAAATTTTGCTATATTCAGAGTAATTAAAATAAATTTAATGTGACTTACTTTCAGTTTTCTGATAAAAAGAATATGCTATACTTAGTGAAGATTCCCAGGTACCTTGTTTTATGTCGACCAACTCTGAACATCGTATTTACGCTGTCGTTTTGTATTTAATATTTTTTGGAAATACGATTTCTACACAATTACCACCTCTTCCTCTCGTGTCACGTTTTAATTTAATACATATAGTTTTTGTCTTTTTGAGATATCACTATCAGGTGCCACAAATGATTTTATATAAATTTTTAATACTTTTTGGATTGATAGGAATAGTTCACCTTTTTTCCCCTTTTTTCCACATCTCATCTTACACACACATTAATGATGGAGTGAAATAAATAAGCAAAAAGTGAGAATTTAATACATTTTAATTGCTTTTCCTGCGTTTTATTCGTAATCATAGTCGTGCATTTTTTTCGTTTGTAAATCACTTGACATTGATTTTGGGGAGAAAATATAATTTGTTTTATATTATTATAGATAACTGCTAGTATTATTATAATATATATGTGAATTGTGAGAAGGAAGAATGCATGAAGAATACTCGATACGATGTAAATTTTTCAGCTTTATTAATTGTATGTGACCTTCCTATTATGCAATTATGTATATATGTTTTACAATTATTAAAACAAAAACCGTGTCAGTTACAGTCAGCTTTTAAGTAAAATATAACACCAATGAAATAAATTTGAAGCAAAAATAATACAAACAAGAATAGGTCTCTTAGAAAACATACTTACACATTTAGTGAAGTTGAAAGAGATGTATCTCATCAAAATTTAATTTAAATCGTCATGATTCAGTTTTTTAACTAATGCTATATATGGCATTTTATGGGATACGGTTAATTCAACTAATAACGATCTCATTTTCGGAGTAACGGAATTGATGACAAAAATGTTTGTACCACAGATTCATAAGTCAGTGGTCATCTGCCATGTGTATTAGTATCAATATTGTGTTCTGCTTGAACACACATAATTATGTGAGTGAGAGATACATCAATGAACTTTGTTGCTAAAAATGTGGTTTAATGTTTTCCAGAGCTTGACATCTGTCGGGTATAACTTTTGACTACAATAATTATCAGAAAGAGAGAAAAACTTGTTTACCAATTGATAAAATTGATAATACCGAACGAAACCTGGCTTATCTATGTCTTACAGTATTAATCAATCTCTTAGAGTTATTGAACTACTTACTAACTTCTAATATTTGACAGAAGAAAAGTCGGAGAACCAAGGTTATTCAATGTTGACTCTTAATTCGGGCTTGAGAGTGGAACCATGACAACCAAGCTTAGCGACCCAACAGTTAGGATTACTACATGGAAAAGTGTTTCCGGTAATTTTTGTCAGAGGAATATATTTTGTAGTTTTGTTATGATGTAGGTACTGTTGAACGACTGTATTTGACAGTCACGAGGAAAATAATATATAACATGTTGGTCAAAGTTAGGGGAAAATTGTTGTCAAAAAGTCAATCAGCAACCACCTATATTTTGCCGAACAAAATTTATTATGGAAATAGTTTTTGTGTTCTTATCTTGAGAAGTATCCAATCATCCGACTATAAGTTGTTCCTGTTGTTCCTCAGTCTTAGCTTCTCATATCTCCCTCCCTGTGCAGAGCAAAGACACCCGGTCCATGCAGCACTATCCACGCAGCCACCTGCCCGGCGAGGCCGTCGTTGCTATGGCAGCTCAACAACAACAGCAACACCAGCCGGGAGTTCTTTCTGAGGATCTGCACGGGAAACAACAGCTCGGCTCGATGGGTGAGCTATGAGACCTCTCTCTCTCTCTCTATACATATTATCCGTAGTAATTAAATCTCTTTAATTTTATCTACTCCTGACATGGTCTCAATCTTTCTTTTTATTTGTTCCCTTCTCTCACACTCTGTCTCTCTTATTATTCATGGATTCTGTCATCCTCCCCCCCCCCCCCACCCCTTACAGTCTCCGCGCCAGCCTCCAGCCTGCTCATATGGCCCCCACCTAGTCCCTCCGGGCTCCTGCAACTCCTCCACAGCCCCTCGGAGCCCGCTGACGGTGACCCACACAACCCCTCCACCTCCCGGTCGAGACGTGACGATAGGGACCCTGACAGCAAGTCCAGGGACACCCCTCCCGGTGAGACTCGATATCGATCTTTAGTTGTCATTCATTGATACGATTCGGGTACTTGGTGTGTTTTATTATCTCCCGAAGAAACATTCTGGAACACCCGCGCTTCAAATGAAAATAACGGAGTTCTAGTGAAAACAGTGGACTGTTTTTCTCTCAGATGACCCTTGACACGGTTCATTCGGGATAAGGTCGAGTGTACCTAATAATAAATTGGTCTGTTCAGTTTTTCTTGGCAATATTAAGGCGCGGAAGTCGTTTTGTGGCTGTCGTTCCAATGTGTGAAATTCACCGATTAATGGAACGAATAACATTTCTGATTGAGGTTACGATTAAAAGGGAATATATAATATGTACTTTATTCCTTCAAAATTTAGTGAACCAGTTCCGAATATTTATTCTGAGAAGACTGGCAACTGCATAATCTCTATGTTTAATAATTTTTCAGCACATCGTCACATTCAATTAGTGAACCCTGTTTATCATTTAGTATTTATTCAATCTGTTCAGTTTGTTTCTTCTCTTATATAAAGATTATAAAGAGTCGATGGCTAAATCTTGCCCGCCAATTCTGCAATACTGTAATAATAATAACTAATTAAATAATGTAAGAGATTGAAATTGTTCCATGAATTTAATTCAACTTAGTTCTATATCGCAGATAAACTATGCTAGATTCGTTGCACTAACAAAAGCGTTGGGTGATGTTATTCCTTTATCTTGTGAAATTATATTTCATAACCTCGTGAAAATCTTGAAATTTTATCCCGCACTTCAAAGTAATTATTTGTTTTTTCTTAGTTTTGAAGTCGCTTTTCTTGCCTTTAACTTAATAAAATAGGAGACAGTATTGCAGTATTTCTCTGTTGGGGCCGAATTGAAACCCGTCAATAATGAACTTGTTCCGATTTTTCATTAAATATTGGTTCATCGATTGAGGACACGCATTGGTGTCTTCTGTTTTCTGACATTATTACATGTCAGAATCACCGCTATTTCTTTCTCTCGTTCTCCGATATAATTAATTTAATGCACAGTCGAGTCATTCAGAAATGGGGTCTGACCTTTTGCACAATCAGCTGTGTTTAACATCTATAACAGCCTTGATCTACACGAGGAAGCGAGAGAGAGAGAGAGATATGTATAATGTTGAAAATTCCATCGGTTTTAATTCGGCTACGCTGGTATGTGACAGATGAAGCCGCCTCCAATCTTGTTGTACATAGCAATGATCAAAGTAGCGGAATAATGGTTGCTTGTTAATATCCAGTTGTTGGCTAAAGTTAAGTAGAGGAGGGGGGGGGGGTCAAATAGTGCCTCGATTAGCCCGCTTTTTGATCCACACCGATGCATGTAGAGGAGGGACCAAAGTATTCTGTTTTTCAGTTGTTCCTCCTGCAGAATCGCCCACACGTGCCATTTGCGGTTTAGTGTAGGTGGTGGACGCTTGCCGGAGTTGTTTTTTGTAATAGTTTTTCGTTACAAACGAATTCCGGTGTGAACGACTTCTTGTGCAACTTTCTGGTTCAGTCCAAAATTAGAGTTTAGAAATTCGGTTTTGAAGTAGTTTTAATTAAATTAATAATTATACAACAGTTATTCGCAAGTTTGTGCACTATTCTTTGTTATTTATAGATAGAAGGGGATATCCAAAATCTTGCATTTTCAAAATTAAAGCCGCACCCAGATTTCTATAATGCATGCATTGAATATATCTAGAAATATATATTGCATGTGAACTGGTGCAGTCAGCATGCCTTCTCTTATCTAAATACAGTCGCGGCCAGGGAATAATAAAATGTGTTCCCGGTAATAATATTGCATACATTTGTTGAAACAAGACAGAAATAGAAAGATATTTGATAGAATCATGAAAAGTTGGTGACTTTGATAATAGTTGTTTTTTATTATAATATTGTACCGCGTAATAATTAAATCAAATTATATTATATAACTCTTTTTGGCATGAATTCTTCATCACTATTGTGTTCATAATTATTTATGATAATACTTTAAATGACCATTTGATTAGACAGTGCTCATTATTTGATATCGTGTTTTGTTTTGCTACTTGTAGTAATTATTATCAAAAGAAATTTTAATATAATAAGCTTCGAAGTTATTGCAATTCTTGGTGAAGCTTTTTTCTTCTGTTTGGTAGAAAACCCTTTTTAGAGACTTGCTCCAGATTGTGTGTAACCCTGCCTGTAAACATTCCATATACATAATAATTAGATATTATGCCTGGTGGTACTGGTTGTTCCCCCACTAACCTACCTTTTCGTCAATTTAATTAATTAATTTGACGAGTATTTTGTTTTGCAAGAGTTAATTACAAACTGCGCTCTTCTTTTTTAAGTCTGAACTAGAATCCGGACAATATTATGTTGTGTGTTTCCTTTTCCTAGGGTTCTGTGGGGACTGGTTATGTCAATAATAATTCATATTTATATTAAAATATATTATGTTATGTATAGTGATAATGTATTGCTATAGATTTTTTAATTAACATTTACAGAGATGCTTCTAGAATATTTGTTTTAACCTTGTGAATTATGATGATACAAAATGTAGTATAACTAGTCTAAATGGATATATTTTTGTCGTAATACCTTTTTTTCTACTATATTTTGTCCTCAAAAAGTTATGGAATTTATTCACGGGTACAACTGTAGTGCGAAAGGCGCTTTTTTAATGAAAATTCGCATTCTGGATTTGTTTTTACATAATATATCAAATGATGAAATTAGTTTTATAACCCCCAGCTTTGAAGTAAATAATTGTTAATAAAATGGTTCTCTCTTCAAGTTTTTTCTTAATTAGATTTTATAAAAAGTTGGAAGGATATAATTATCTTTTAATTACTGAAGTGTGACTTCTGATTTAGTTTAATTAGTAGACTATTTTTCATTGTCTACTGTTTTGCCTATGTTAATGTATAACATAATAAATAAGATGAAGCCATTTTTTAGTTGATTTTATTTACAGTTTATTTACAAATTGGGGAAAGTTCATGAATAATTCCGGCAAATGTTCTGAAAAAATCTCAAATAAATGAGGAACTCTGGGCTGCATGGACTAAGCGCACCATTTGAGCATTCATTTACCCCTTCGTTCTCAGATGGTTCTGGTGATCCAGGCGGGGACGGCAGCTATCAGAGCCCCGGAGCAGGGGGTGTTGGCGGTGGGGGCCAATTGAGTCCAACCTCATGGCACCGATTGCTGCCCATCATCTACAGTGAGTTGGTTACCTTGGTTACATTGATTATCGATGGGTACTTGGATGCTGTATGGTGGTTGTCTTGGTTACCATGCTGATCGATGGGTACTTGTGTGTTTGCTGTCATGGTTACATTGATTAATTAATGATTGATGGGTACTTGTGTGTTTGTTGTCTTGATAATAAATGACAAACATTCAACTCTACTTGTCAGTATGTTTTAAAGAAATACAACAATCTTGACCGAACTCCAGAATGGTAAAATTAAAAATTGATTAACTATAAAAATATAAGTTTTTCATTTGAAATATTTCATAAAGATGGGATCCTAGATTCTACCAAATTTAAGAAAGAAACTAAAATATGTAGTCTTATATTTTCTTGTTAAACTACTTATTCATGAAAAATTACACCACGGTAAAAATATACAATCTCTATCCATTATAACTATCTGTTAACTATAAGCTTTTCTCTTTGTATAATTCGCTGGTGTTTAGCAAATCTGTACTAAGTGCAAATTTGCAGTTTAAACCATTTAAATTTGATCTTCTGTAATAAATTTGTTATATTATGTATTTAAATGTATTAAAATGGCAATGAAATATTATTTTGCGCAGGCAGTGACGGATAACATATATTTCGCCTTGTTTGTAATTCTTGTTAGAGCCTTTAGACCTTTAGAACTTTTGTGAGAAATCAAGTGACATTTTTTACTTTTTGAAGAATTTAATTAATCTGTCTTTGGATTACATTTTCAATGTCTGCTACAGATTAAAAGATACTAGTTGATAAAATGTCCCTGTAAATGTTTTAAATTACTAAAAAATTCCACCGCAAAACAATGTGCCTATGATTGATTTCTACCATTGAGTCTGTCCCTCTGTTGTACAAGCCTTCGGTTATTGTCCCCCCCTCCCCCCAATCTACCCCCAACAGCCAGTGACAACGGCGCCACCGGCAGCCTTCTGACCAATCAGAATGTTGCAGCAGCCGCCGGCAGGATGAATTTGGGTCAAGGTCAATCAACAGCCGACATTGTGATGCAGCTGCTAGCCAAGTTCAGCGGAGCCGCTGTGGCCCCCCAACCTCCCTCCAACGAGATGGGGGCACCCGTATCCCCCCCTCACTCGGCTGGCATACTGCAGTCGGCCGCGTCTGGTGTGCGCGGTGTGGCCTTCAACCTGCCCCCCTCCACCGGGACTGAGGTCACCCTTCCGCCTCCCCCGGCTTCCTCTGCTCAGCCAACTGTTGGTGGCGGTTATGGTGGGCTGGACGGAGTTGATGGTTATGGTGAGTTGGGAGTTTGGTGACCAGCCGAGAGCCGTATGTTTTGGACTATTTTGGGGCGGTTAAGTGGTGTCATCTCTACCTTTGGGTGGCGGTTATAGTTACTAACAGTCTGTTTTTCGATTGTTACTAATTTGTGATTGTATAGTAACTTTTGGACCACCCTAGTAAATTAGACTATTTTTTATAGTTTTAAAATCAATATTAATTTGTCAATGGTTATAAACGTTATTTTGCGCCGTTATTATATTATATTGTTTTATTTAAGGTATTTTGTAAAATATTAGTTTCGGTTTCTATTTCATTTAATTAAGCCTTTTTTAAATCCAAATTTGGTTCTAGTACATTCAATTCATTGGCATTTGATATATTTATTATGTGTTATATATTATATGTAGATATTATTTTATGAAATCTACAAAATATAATGTTAATTTGACTAAACTTCGTATACGCATTTTGCGTTTTAAAAATGTCAACAAATTCAATTTAGTTTATATTATCAGTACGTGCTACTTTCCACCTACTACTTACATATAACAGTACATTTTAATATTAAAATGTGTATTTTAAATATACGCTAATTAACAATTATAGAATATATTCTAAATAATCACACATGTTAAAAAAACGATAATCATTATATTTCGAATGATAAATACTTTATAATGTAAGGAGTTTGTGATCGATATTTATTATTATTGATTTTGATACGTATTACCTGTCTACCCTAAATATAATCGAGACATATCTATGCTATCTCCTACAACAACACTGTCAGATCTATCAATATTTTATGTAGGCTAAATATTAGATGTGTTAAGATCAATTTCCCACAAACAAAACATGCGTAAACTGTCGCTAAGGGGTCCAAAATACCGCAACACTGGTTTATCTTCTCAATTTTTAATTATATATTTCAATTCATACACGTATTGCTATTTTATTTATTATTCGGTCTGTCTCTAATTTTCTTATTGCCTATTAGATTTTGTATCTATGCTAGCTTTTAGATCCACGTATTTTGTGGATTGATGGTAACATATTATTCTTTTTGGTTGACTATTCTGTAGTTCTGTGGTTGTTATTTTTCCTTTAATTAATCTTGTTATTATAATAAAATGTGGATACTATATTTGGCAGTCGCTTTGATTATTTTTTAAATTTTTTTGGTGATAGTGTTGAGGAATGGAATGGAATGTCATCGTTTACTACTATTAATCTCTGTGTTACTCGATCACCGAGAGTGTAGAGGCATTACCACAGCCATCGCATCCACCAGCGTAGTTCTTATCTAGTAAATACGACGGATGTAGGTGAACTATAGCCGGGCTCAGAACGATGAACTATCGCATCGCCTGCATTCAGTAAACTCACTATCGCTAGATCACGAGGACTATAAATAGCCGGCGGAGTAAGATGGGTGAATAAACGCGCGCAATTTAATTATTGCAGTCTGTTGTTCCGCTGTATTCTCTCCTCTCTCTATGTCTCTCTCCGGCTCTCTACTCATGCTCATTCTCAGTCGCGGCGAGTGTGTCCGCATTGAGACAGGATTGGGTCGGTCGATAAATTGATTGTAATTCAACCGGGAATGAGAGAGAGAGACAAGAGAAAACAACAGCTATAAAATGTGGTGTGATGTGTTTGCATTACCAGACAGTGGAAAGTGCGTAGGTTGCCAGCTGCAGCTTGCCTTGGTAGAGTTGAGATAACTATTAATTAAGAAGGAGGCATGCATGAACCAACTCTGGCTAGGCTAGGAGAGTATGGTTGTATGTATAGCGAGGAGAGTTGTGTATGGTTGTAGAATCCGACGTCGCCGAGTTGTAGAAAGGTAGTTCACGTCGCGATATTGTCGCGCGTTTCTCTTCTTCGCGCTCACTCGCAGGGGGGCGACGAGGAAGTTGTAGAGTAGAGTAAGATTGCCAATACTGCCTGTGTTGTATGGTTACCATGGCAGCATACCAAGCTACTGTTGCATTGACGTTCTCTACCTCTCTCAGTATTGTTGAACCAGACACTTCTTCTAGCATTGTTGTGACCTCGTTCACTCACGGCAGCCTGGGAACTTTTTCTGCGTAGGACGGAGTTTTGCAGAATTGTTGTTGTTGTACCTTTTACCTCCTCTTCTTCCCTCTCTGCCACGTTTAGTTATCACCTTGTTGAGTTTCCCAGTTTGTAGGCGACCTGGAATCCAGGCAGTCTGTCCGGGATAACGGTACCTGTATAATTGTGTGTGTTATGAGTTTGTACTCAGGTCCTTGTAGTGTCGGTCAGGTGTGATTACAACTTGAGTTTGATTCATTTTATTATGTTTCTGTTGTTCGACTCGTTAATATTTATTGTAATGTTTTGCCGCAATATAATGAATTGTGAGTTTGATTAATTTATTTCATTTGAGTGAAAATGTTTTCAGTTGCTCAGAAGGAAGGATTATTTTTTGCTTTTTCCTCCAATATTGGAAGATACTACTGCCCCTTACTACTACTTAATCGATAATTGCGTCGAATGAAGGAATGTTAAAATAGGGTGGCATAATATTAAACAAAATCTACTTCTAAATATAACTCTTAACAAATTACATGGCAAAATTTATATTTTTATGTTATTGTCAATATAATGACAAATATTATTATAGTTAAAATATTTAATGAAAATATTGAACGATTTTAACATCATGTATTGGAGGCATTTATAACAAGCGATTGAACTACAACACTATTTAGAGCATTGTTTGTTATCAGTGCTCAGTAACTGGAAATTGGTGAGTCATGAATATGGAGTATGCTACTCCAGATCCAAATATATCATTTTTTAAAATTACGTTTTTAAATTTACAGCTTTTAGTATCTCTTAGTTATCTATTTATATAATAATTCTATAGTATTGCTATCGATATCATTAGTATTATGCGATTATTCCACTATAAAATAAAGATGAATCTTAAAGACGTTGGTACACGAATTAATAAAATTTTCTTCCAGATCACGGTGTACAAAATAAACAATTACATTATTTGAAATAAATTGTACATATAATAACTTTACTGAATAGAAGTTTATTGCGAATAACAATTAACTATCCTTGTAAAATAAGTCAATGAGAAACAAAAATATATATGTCGAAAGAGTATTTTAGCAATTATGCAACTTTTGCCGTATACTATTTGACCGATTATTATTATCCAAGAGATGCTAGAATGCGTCGTGTCGCGTGTAGGCTTATGTGAATGGCGTTGTGATGATGAAATTTAATTACCCTAATTCCGGAATTTAATTGAACTGCATATTATTTACTCCGAAGGTCACTTAACTTATACTCTGTCTGGTTTAAATGGTCTGAGGTACTTTCTCCCCGCTCCGCCATTCCTCCATTTCTCGCTTTAGTCTAAGATTAATAATTCAGACGTCATGAACTGAGTGACACATATATACTACATAGTACCAGATCACACTTTGCTTTGGTTACTAGAAGTAGTTGTCAATAGAAAGGTCTCATAATTACCGCTCATATTATATATTTGTACTTGCTCATCCGCACTAATTCATGACGGCAGATGTTGGCGAAGGTACCACGGATTATAATTAGTTGAGAGATTACACCATTGAGTCGGTTTTTGAAGGAATACGTTCCTCCTAATAATACTGTCGAGAATATTGTGATTACCTTATATTAATTAAGTGTAGAAATGATAGTAACACTTTTTTAAATAACTATATTTCATAATTCAATTAACTGAAAATTGAATGCATGTAGGACTATTTTGTTTAAGTCGTAATCAAATCGAAATATATTCCTATTGGTCAATTGATTTTGAACTTATCAATCGATTAAAATCGTTTGGTTATAATATGATCTATATGGATCATTAAAGAAAAAAACTGTTTTGGTTACGTCTTTAGGGCGGTCATCTTTTCTACTGATTATACATTTATTTGAAATTATTCAAGATTTTTAGTTAGGCACACAGATTACATCAAAATTAAATCAGATTGCTTGTGAGATCAGAATAGTACTTATATTTCATGATTATCATAAAAAGGATTTTTAATATAATCGACCGCATGTTCTGAAAATTCATTGATATGTGTAATAAATATATCTCAAGTCGCGGATTACACTTAACTGTATATTACACTTAATTATACATAGGCTTAGATTATTGTTTTACTAAAAACTATTAAAAAATAAAAATGTTGAACAAATATAATACGAAAAGTGTACTCAAGGAATTAGACACTATCATTATAATTACAATTTTAAACTTTCAAAAATAGACGATGTAATTATATAATTCTTAAAAAATATCCTACCTATTTTTGTTTAGGATATAAATATTATATAAAAATACTTTAAATTGTTGTGGTCGATACATTTTTTAATATACCTAAATTTTTCGGAAATATATTTGACTACTACTTTGGTGCCTGAGAGATGTGTAGCCACTCAATCTGATGACATCATTCTATCGATCTTCCCTCCCCCCCTCACTTCCTCAGACATGGGCGACGACGACGTGTTCGACACCCCTCCTTCCACCACCACCAACCAGCAGCATCATCACACTAACTCCGTGTTCGCGGTTACCAAGGCCCTCGACTCCATTAGCAGCCGGCTCAACCTACCCGCCTCCGCCGCGTCTGGTGTGCCACGTAGGGCTATAACCCCGCCAGAGCCGCTGATTGGAGGGTATACCGACGGCCAATCAGCAATCAGCAAATATCCGTTCAAACACCGCAAGGTAATTTGATTAGTTATTTATCGATTATTTGGAAAATATATCTTCGGCTTTCATCAGATTATATTATTGATCCCTAAAATTTCAACACTGTCTATAAAGCATTATCAGTTTCAATCAATTTTTTCGAATATGACTGTGTGCTTATGATTAATAAAATGAAATCAATATATATTATTTATATCATGAATGTTTCTTTTCCTGTAATTTTTAATTTTATAGAATTATTAATGTTTCCTTATTTATATAATATTTCGTGATAATAACTAAGGATACTATCAAACTATTATGTTGAAAATTAATCTAGCAAAGATATTTTATTATTTGGCAGTATTTTTTTATATTATACTCACAGGAAGAAACCATATTGACGACTACTGTAGAAATGACATTAAAAAAACGAAAGCGCTATAATAGTATATGAAGATTATTAAATACACAGACTGTTAAAAAACAGTTACACTCGTGTCAGTCCAATTACTCAATAATGAGAAGATTATTATTGAGTATTATTATTACTACTGCAAGGCAAACACACTACGTCGCATCATTATTGCACTCTGACGCCGTCATGAATGGTATGAAGTGGAATGGCACAATTTCCGATAGCTGTGTTAGTTGTTTACTATCTCAATCTGTTTACGGATTATTACCTCTATGACCGATTTTGGGCTTCCTCCTTGTGCGAGTATCTTTATGTTTTCCAGTTATATTATAGCTGTGTTGAATATTTGGTTGGTGCTTAAACCTGCTAGTACACAGAAACTGCTGTAAATTTGTTGGTACAGTCTTTTTTTATAGTCTTAAGTGGATCTTGACGTAAAGCTAAGGTGCATCGTTGTGTCTTATATCCCCCACCCTCCCTGCCAAGTATGAAACAGTTCTTGTGAGCGCTAACTACATTGATTTATAAGTTGTTGGCTGTAAGTCATGGTCTGGACGACAGCATCAATGGAATGATTTTTGGGGAGAGAGTGAACTTTTTTTTGTTCTCGTCAATTGACAAAGTTTTCAGTCGAGGAATGTCAATGGATTCTCTTTCAAAAATGTGAGATCTCTTTCCTTCATAGTTAGTCTCATTGACGCAGACAACTCATTGATCACCGAAGAGAGTGGGAAGGAGAGAGAGTGAGAGAGATTGGTTATATTGATCCAGTCAAGCTCTAGTTATAAGAAGTAGTATCGAGGGTCCCCCCACTTCTCTCTCTCTCTCTTTCTCCACATTGACTATAGTGAGTATCGTTAAGTACATTTGGGACACAACATCGTCACAATCAATTAGCCAGATTGCCGGAATCTGCAGCGCGAGTTGAGCTCAGTGTGTTCTGTTACAGATATTAATGTTCTCTTGCTGCTCTTTTGTGGTCTAGTGGGACGAGTGTGTATTATTGTATTAGAATTGTAGTAATGAACTTTATCAACCCCCCTTTTTGTACACTTTTTGAGGTGTTCTAATTTTCTATTAGAAGTAAAATGGGTTGATTTCTAATATTGAGCTTTTATAACTGAACTAGATTACTACTTTTCAACTGTTTTGCGTGCTGCTTAATTTGCATACGAATAAATTTTATTTTTATTCTATAAGCGCTTATGTTTCATAATATGTTTGTTTTTTGTGGTAAAATCTCTAAATTCTCGAGCGCTTTTAACCTTGCTTAATCTCATAAGTTAGTTAATTAATATATCTAACATTTTATTGACTGTATTTTAATTTTAGTGAAAATTGGTTATTGTAAATATTTATTTTTTCTTACTTACTTTTTTACTAAACGAAAATGTTAGTTAGTATTAGTAATTACACTTTTAGGAAAATATTGACGTTTTGACAGAAAATTTCATTTTGCAAGCCATGATGACCTTTATTTATATTTTGTAAAGAAATAACAACACACAGTACAGCTGTTTTTATTATAAGACTATATATTGTAAAGATACTGTTTGTCGTCACGGAACGTCTAGTATCTATTCTTAACCTTACTTTAATATTAATATATTAGTATGCTAATTACAATTGACGGTACGTACAGCCATGATTTATTAATATATTATTTAGTATACTGACATACACTGATCGTGGGATCAGGACAATCACTATACTTTTTATTAACAAAGACACGGAAGATATATATATATATTTTTTATTGAATGGACCCTGGATTGGGGCTGGTTATATATTTTTGGCACGATAATTCTCTTATCTCGCCAGTTTCTCCAGTTTGTTGATTTTGTCGTAAATATCTGCCCGACTTTTCGTTCTATACTGGTGTGTTATGCTGCTAACTTGTATGTAGTAAGACTTCAGCTGATCGCTGTTTACTCCAAATCTTTATCTCTCTCTCTCTCTCTCTTTGTCGATCTACAACACATCCACGCGTGTGGGAAATAAACGTGATCCAATTCTCTCTAGTCAGCCAGTCAGCGTATACTATCTATATACTATATCTGATCATTATCTGTGGTGACGAAAAGTGCAACAGTGTGCCTGCCTCATGGCATACGTACTTGTTCAGTGTTGTCCTTCACTTCTATCTTAATTGGTTGTTGGTATTAAATGGCTCCTCTTCTCTCTCTCTCTCTCTCTCTCTCTCTCTCTTTTTCTCTCTCTCTCTCATCTGTCTAATACAAATTTGGTGTGTTTGACGTGGTATTGCGGTTGGCCAATGCACGCTCTGAACCAACCCCCTAGGATTGCATTAATGTTCCGAGGATCTCGTAGTCAATGAACTTACGTACCTCTTTACTGCGTTGTAGCCAGAGAAGAAGAGAGAGATAGAAAATGAATTGAAGCGACTATAAAGGCCACCCAATAGTTGGCATGAATGATATTTTTTCTTAACACTTTTTTGTCGTTAATAAATTTGCATAATTGAATTAATCAAAATGATTATTTCAGAGTTACCTTTTGGATTTGTAGCTGATCTATCTTCTTATTTTTTAATGTTTTTTCTTAAAGTAATTCTTATTTCTAATAAATTATATACTCACTGTGTATGCAGGATATTTTAAATAGTAATAAAAGAACAGTGTGTTGGTTATATTTTAGATTGGGGTGGTTTAATGATATTATATTCCATTTAAATGATCACCTACCATAATTTATGTATCAATTATAAATGCATACATTTTGTATTTTATTTGACTGCAGGATTCTCTTCTCTTTATCTAGTGTTGCATTCTATATCTGATCTCAAATCTAGATATGTTATCTATTTACTTTCTCTTTCCTCGCTGTTGATCATCGAGGTACTTTAAGGATATTGTTGTCGTACAATATTTCTTACATATTATCTTCTAATTAATCTTCCAATTTTCAGAATGAATACTTAATATGTTTCAACAATAGATTATTTATTTCGCATAAACTTGTATTCGCATGTTTTTATCCTCTTGTTTTTCCACTTTTATTGTGTAATCCTAAATTACACACTTAATATTATAATATACTGACTACATTGTTTTTGTAATTTTGAATTAGACTATTTCCTTTTTTCAAATCCGGATACGGTGTGATAGATTCAATAATTTATATTGTTTGCCATCACATTTTGTTATGTTGAAAATCTATTAATAATGTTTCAAATTATTATTCTCCCAACCTGGTTATTAATTAATCTCCTGATTCTCCCGGATATATCCTGAATAAAAAAATTTCTGTAGAAACACTACTCTTTGTAACACTCTGTTTTCTCTCTCTCTCTCTCTCTCTCACTCTTCCCTACCTATTTCTGGTGGTTTTAGATAGAATTTTATCCTGCCTCAAATCTATTCTTTTATCAGTTTTCTGGAGAGTTTTATTCCTCGAAGTCGTCTAAATACTATTTTGATACATCACGTGAATCCCTTCAATACATCGAATTTATTTTTTATGAGTAATGTAGAAATCTTATGCGGGACTGTAATTTTATACGTTGATTTTCAATGGTGTAACATAACTTCTTCACCTTCTCCAAAATAGTAAAAGTAGCGTTCAGTAGATGAATTGGTTTTCTCTTGATCTCTGTCTTCAAGATACTTTCTACACGAATCAACTTTAATTCGAAGTGACGCAATTTTGTATTCCCTTTAGATATTACCTATGGAATATATTTCCTTATAAAATATGGCATAAGTATAGATTATTCATAAATTGTGCCCACTTTGTAGTATTTATAGGCATTATGTTGCAAATACCAAATACAACACTGACTGGTATCAATGTAATGATAGCCTTATTTTTAAATATAATTTTAATACTTTTCTAAACTCGTGTGAGGCCTATATGCTTTTTACCATCTTGATCAGTAGTTATTGAATTTGGGAAGTGTGACGGTAGCGCGCTATCAAACCGGTTAAACACGCC